>JACMIF010000641.1:0-34319 GCA_014805445.1 Diplogasteroides magnus | reverse complement strand
AATTTCAACAATTCCGCAAGGCATAATTCTAAAGTACGCAGCTGTTTCGATGCATTGTTGTATGGAGAATACAGAATAACGAAGTACAAAACAGTGCGCGCTCTCATCTTCATGTGCTAGCAGAAAAGGAAAAATGATGGCATACGGGAAACGAAATCGTTGACGAAAATTTCGTTTACCTCCGCATGGTATCGAAAATTTCGTCGGGGAAAAAATTTCGTCTATCGTAAATTGTGCGGGCAGTGGATATATCGGTTCGCGTTATTGTATTTTTTTTGGAATGATAGTAATGCCTAGTCTTCGTGATGAAGAGCACAGACCATTAAATGCTTTCTAGTTGCCGGCGGAATGGCTAAACGAAATATTCGTGGAAATTCAAATTTCGTTTCCCGCCACTCCCGATGAAAATTTCGTCGAGACAAAATTTTCGGTGGGAGCGTGCACATGCTTCTCATAGCATCGCGGACATCACAATCATTTTTTTCCACACCTCAACTAACTGTAGCGCGTAAACAAATTTCGTCGGTCCGACGAAATTTTCGTCAGTGAACGAAATTTTTCGTCGGCCGAGAATACGACCCTCACAATGGAATGGTCTGGACCGATCTAGAGGTTTTTGATCCTACAATGTGTCGTTGGCGAGCCCATGGCGAGTGAACAAAAAAATACCCTTTAGAGATATGGAATAAAAATACCGAAAAAAAGTGAAAAAAATGCTATGTTTGGGATTTTCTACAGCGAGAAGCAGGCTTCACTGAGGTATTGTTGTACATAACCAGATCAGAGTGGTAGATATTGTCTAGGAAGATGTTTTCTCTTAGATTTGAAATGATACCTTTTTCTTCTCATCTCCTCTGAGAAGAGTATCAAAGAGTACGATCCTTTTGTTTTTCCAGAATCCATACATGTACGCATTGGAATGAGAAGAACGATTAGAACCTGAGAATAACATCTAGGGTGGTATTCAATGCGTGACGAAAACGAGTTTGGCAAAAGCCAAATTTTTGTCATGGTTGGCAAAATTTTTGCCATGCGTGGCAAAAATTCATTTGCTGGCATTGACGGTATAGGAACAGCGTGGTATTTGTTTCTGCATGCTATGAAATGGTTGTGTTGGAAGCAATTGAACACAACAATTTCCCGCGCAAATGTCAACGTATACTTGCATTAATTCGTCCAAATAAATTTTGTTAAAAATTTTTTTGCTAAAAATTGGCTGGGACACACTGGCAAAAATTTTGCCAACATTTTTTTGGCACGATTCCGACTACAACTATTTCGGAATTTCTACCCCTGCTTATTTATATTTTTAGAACCATTACAATTTTACGAATTCAATAACGTACAAACAAGTACAGTTTGAAGACAACAAGAAAAATGAAAAGCAGAAAACAAAACCGAGCAAAAATAATTACGAAAATCCTACCAAAAATTTTGTCATTTTAGACCCGTATCAAAAATCCTTTTTTGCTCTTTTGAGATTCCTCCACGATGGTCTACTCAATCATCAGTTCGTTCTTGATTTGTTGTCGCGCAGTCTACCACCCATTTAACATCGCATGCTTTAATACCGCGCATATTCAAGAGGAGCAAAAAATTTTGAAGGCTTGGCAAAATTTTTGTCACGGTTGGCAAAAATTTCGGCAAGATCTGTTTTTGTCACGGATTGAATACCACCCCTATAATGACAACAAATGTATGCAATTGTTACCATCAACAACGAATAGTTTCTTGAGTGGATAGTCGAGGGACGCGGCCAGTTTCTCAATTGCAGTTTTGAGTTCTCCATCAGGAAGTGGAATGTATGTGTCGAATAGAGGGGCGATAAAGGCAGGATAGATAGTCATCATTGCAAAGATGATCACAGAGAGGAACATCTCAATCGAATACATTCATTCACACTAATCAGCACATTGTTCAGTATCAACAAACGTATCCTTATAACACAAATATGCTGTAAGAAATAACTAGCAATGTAAACGTACCCAGAGATACACAAAGAAGTATTCTCCTCCATTGTCGATAAACCATGCAATACCCATCGAGATTGGAGTGCTGATCGCATACATGACAACAGTCTTCTTAAGCTGAAGATAAAGAAATGAAGAGAAAAAAGGGAAAGGACAGACAACCTTGTCTACCATAAAGAAGTTTAGTGTGTAATTGTTGAATCCATGCAACTCCTCAACCACGAAATTTTCGTAAAGATCGAGAGGAAGGGCGAGTATGAAAGAAATAAGAGAATGAATGGCGAGGAATAGAGGAATAGGATATGAAGGAGATACTGAAGATGAAAATTCCCAGACATGGGAATAGTATTGTCCCAGAAGAAAGACCTCAATCATTTCAGTTGTTCTTTCATATTTATTGATATGCTCACCGAAGTCAGAAGCATATCGATGATCCCGCGAAAGAGTTTGAATGATAATCTATCAATGGAGTAGACGCGTGCCTTGTCATACTTCTCCTGAAAGTCCATCTCACTTGTATTCCTTGTAGTCATAACCTCTAAAATGATATCTGCCACTTCTGGAGGTCTCTTCATTGTTCTCTTGTGAAGACTAAACTGTCGATACATCAGATATGAGTCCCAGATGAAGATTCCCCATTGTACAGCCAGAATAGTCGACAGTAGAGAAGTCATGGCTCAACACCCTGTAATAGGCAAATCATTCCAATCTTTCCAAAACTAACAAGTACGTAAGTTGGTCAACAACCATATCAAACAATAAGACACCAAGAAATTAGAGAGTACTTTATAAATTTTTTTTCCTGATGAGTATTCGGTCAAAGCCGCACCCTTTTTCATGTAGAGAGATCTCTCTGCCGGAGTTGGGGTGGCCGGCACTCCCTGCACCACCCCCGACCACCAACCCTATGTCATGCTTCGCTTTTGTCACTTGGGTGTTGCACATGCGGGTGGAGGCAACTGCCGGAGTTGGGGTGGCCGGCACTAAAACATAGTTTTTACCCAATTCAGAGGCCAAAAGTTGAGATCGTGTACAAAGAGTTTGGATTGTGGTGGTCCACTCTTATATAAGATATATGTTAAGGCTTGGAAGATCGAATTCGACAATCGCGGAAGATGGCAAAACTCTCTCATTGGATGGGCCAGCAAGTGAGTTGCATTAGCATATTATACTATATCATTATCCAATTTTTCTAAAAGGGCTATCCAGGCTTCCACCAGCTTCGGTTATTTGCAAATTGCCATGCTAAGTTGGAGTCGGCTTCTCCATATAGCATATTTTGCCTAACAAAGTTCGTGTGGCCGTACTACCAGCTGGTGGATCGTGGTATGATATGACACCAATCCAAGTGAGACAAACAATTACATCAGATGAACAATATCGAAACTATACATGAGTTATCCGTAAAGAGTGAACTGCAACTCGCACCATATTCTCATACTATTACACTATTGCACCATACTATTACATTTGAAACAATCAAAAAGTATTGCAACGTGGACTATAATTTAGCTGTGAAATATGAAACAATCTATTGTACATCGATGATCATTGCAGATATCAGGGCGAATTGGGAGTCTCTCCTTCTGTTTCATTTGATGATGAGTCCTATAACAAATGAAGAATATGAATGCATGATATGTATAACTCACATGAACATTGGCAAATGGCATTTGAAGAAGAGAATCAGCAGAAGGCCTTTCCAATGGATTGTACACAAAACAACTATCCAGAAATTGAACGACAATCCTTGTGATAACAAATACTGTTACTTTCATTCTCATCTAAACTTACTTTGGTGTATTCGGTTTCTCATATCTTGGTTTCTCTCCTTTTCCAACTCTCATAACTATATGGAACCATTGGAATCCTTCCCATGGAACATGTCCACTAATCTTACAAAAGAGAACATTATTGAGTGTATGAATGAATGAACTGTACCATTTGACTGACTACACATCCAACACTCCATATATCAGCAGCTCGTCCATATCCATTAGCATCATTTCCCCCATTGAGTACCTTCAACATATAAGAAAGTAAAAAATATTGACTACAGAAAGTGTAGACTCCCACTTGATAAAGTGACCTGAACGCCGTTCTAGTCATGCGAGCTGAACGGCGTTCAGGCCATTGAAGGGAGCAAAAGCAGTCCTGAAGCATTCAAAGAATATTTGATTTCAGATAATATTCCACTAAGATTAAAATGGAACAAACTGTTGGGCATTTGAATGCCTCAGAGCAGCTTTTCCTCTCACGCGATAACCTGGACGCCGTTCAGCTCGCGTGACTTGAACGGCGTTCAGGTCACTTTTTCAAGTGGGGGTCTACACTTTCTGGATTATTTAGTTTTTACTTTCTTATATCCTTCCACTCTCATTCCCCCCCCCTTCCCTTCTACTCACTTCAGGTGCCATATAATTGAAAGTTCCTTCAGCTTTCTTCATTTCTCCAACAGCTGTTTCAGTTCCTCTCAATCTTCTCGCACAACCAAAATCACCCAATTTGAGGACGGAATTGGATGATAGGAAAATGTTTGCCGGTTTAATGTCACGATGGACAACCTTAGTTGTAGAATGAAATAGTATGACAAGAAGGGACATACATGATGTAAATGAATGAATGAGACTGCCTTCAAAAGGGCATTCGTGTATTTCCTCACAAGAGCTGTATCCATTTCTTCTCTACATATCGATTCAAGTGTTCCATCAGGACAATATTCCATGAGAATAATAACTTCTTTCTTAACAATCACATTGCATTACTCATATATTTGTTCTCTCAACTCACTCCTCTTACTTCTGCTCCAAAGTATCGAACAACATTATCATGATGTAAATCTCTCATCACAGCAACTTCACTTTCCAGTACGCAAATCACATCTCTGTGTGCCTAAATGAATAATGCTAACTTTCATTGATTAGCCATTAACCTGAATGATCTTAACAGCGAGTAGTCCATTTCCATCTTCTCTAACTGCCTTGTGAACAACTCCAAATCCGCCAGACCCTGTTCAAACATAGGAATCCTTCTTTATCTCTCACATATCAGAAATCTGTTAAGTATTCTTAGCCGAGTCGGCGAAATTTGGCAAAGAAAACGTTCGTGAGCACATGAGATAACGAGGACGCTCATTATCCGACCCATTTGACTGCATTCTCACCTATTTTTTCGAGCATCCTCCATTTGAATGAAACAGCTCTTCTATAAGGATCTATGTAGTTGTGTAATGTGTAATCTTCCCTTTTCTTATCCACCTTAAATATAGTCATTTCATTCTTTCTCATTCATTGTAGTACCTCTTTTCCCAATACAAATGCCTTTTCTGTCCTTCTTCTCACTTTATCATCAGTTTGACATGTAACCCTCTTCATTCTCTCTTCTCTTGTCTCTCCTCCACTTCTATTTTCTCTTTTGATTCTTGGGGAAGGAACTCCTCCACTTGTATCTCCCGTCTTTCCCATTCCAATACTTCCTCCTATCATTCTCTCACATCCAATCACATCATTACGCAGTTGCTAAATAATCAAATATTAATTAAATGTAATAAGTGAGAATAACGTACTTGGAACATCTCATCGGGAAGGAGACGAGTGATTTGAGGATGAGCTACAGTATGAATGAAGGTTAGAGCGGGCATGGCCCTTAAGGGATACTGTAGATGGGATAAAGAGGGATAACCAACCAAAGTGGAATGTCTTTAGATGGATAAGGACGAGATTGTTCAAGAAATCGACGCCAATCAGTAATAAGTGAAACACAATTGGCTGTGAATGGAGGAAGAAGAGAAGGAACAAGGAGACGAAACAATTCACGATACATCTATAATCGATGATTAGAGAAGGAAATGGAAGATAGAAGACTTCACTTGCATAACCAAGTCAAATGCTCTCATCATTGTAAAACGAAATGGAGGAATCTGATGAGAAGACAATTGAGAGAATGAGAAAGTATTCGAAAGTTGAGAGACAAATGAATGAAGTCTTCCTCCAATCTCAATCATTTCACACTAAATGTATATACATTAATATCTATCACAATGGGATAAACATACCGAGAAATCAGTTAGTTGTTGATTGAGAAGATCATGAGATGAACATTTTGCTCTTCCTTCCACCAATGGAGACAATCTTCCCCAATTCGATTCACCAACCAAAAGTATCTCAAAGAATGAACATGCATTGACCATACAATGGGCACATACCTTCTCTGATTCCTTCTTCTCTGAGTGATTGATAAGAGGTATTACATATTGTAATGATTCATTGAGTGATACATTCACTTGTGTTCTCCTTCCATACCAGAATGGTAGTGTAGACAATAAAATGACTGTTCCTCCTCCTTCTATTCTTCTTCCTTCTCCTACTGCTCCAAGTACTTCAATTGTACGTCCTGTATCTACACTTGATACATCAATCAGTAGATTAAGAGAGGGCGGAAGGTCTCCTTCAACCTCAAATAACAACTTCTCTCTAATCCCCATTAGACTAATACCAGAACAAAGTCTGCACATTCCCTCGATACTCTTTCCAATGGACAACAAAGTGTTGCTGTCTCTCCATTCGTACAACTATCCACTACTTTCCTTATGAGTGCGAGTACTCTTGTAGTCCTGTAAAGGATGAAATGGAATGAATGGACAGGGTGACTCGCCTGTCTTGTACCTTCCTCAATAGTGTATTGTATGATCGACAAGTATATAGAACAGAAGGATCATCCCTCAATTCTCGCCATATTCTCATTGTCTTTTGTTCATCTTTACCATTCATCTTCATCATCTTCATCTTGTAAATCATAGGTGGCAGCTCTTTCATTCACTTCATCAGCATCATTCTGCCATTCTTCTAATACAGTCTTACGAAGAACATCAGTACATGCACTTCTGAGATCATTCATTCATTCATATTCATATTCTCACTCACATTAGAGATTTACACAATTGAGTGCTGGCAGAGGGAATACTCAATGCAATCCGAGTGGCCTTTCCCAGTTCATCCTCTAATCTAGATAACATTTGACCTGTTTCTCTTCCTTCATTCATATGTGAGTCCATCCATCGACCAATGTACCATACGTACTTCTCAAATGAATACAATAACAAAGATACAAACTAATAAGTGAACCTTGAATACAGTGAGTACACAATCATCGAATGCAGTATCATCAGTAAGGGTTGAACATGTAAGTGAAAGATGATCCACTACAGACTTCCTCAGTGATACGGCCAATAAGCAAGTACAGTAAACATTGTTCCCATTACTTTCTCACTTGTTCTAAGCAATCCCTCGAGTCTTCGATCAGAGTTTCCATTGTAAGAGCATCAAAATGAGCATCTTGAGCCTCTGCTCTTCTTTCCAACCTCAAATCTATTCGATTACATATTCATGATGAGTTCATACCATTTCTCAAGTAGAGATAGTCTCATTTTCTCAAGTAGAACAAGAAGTGGAAGAGGGGAAGGAATAATCATTTCCCTTCCAAGATCAGAATGGAGAGAAATACAATATGGATCCTCCTTCTCTAATCTACTATTATTTCATCTCTTGTCATTCACTCACCGATATACTTCTTTTTGCTGCTTGTGCATATGTTTGAGGAGGCAAATGAAGGAAGAGACATGCTTTGGATAGAGAGCCCTCACATAGAGATGAGATACGAGAGAACACCTGTCAATACATCCATTCCCCCCATTACAGCAACCTCCCTCTCTCACCTTCTTCATTCCTTTGACAGCAAGAGTTCTTCCAACAAAAGATGCAGCCGTCTCATAGACTTTCTCGAAAGGAACACAAGTAGGACATTGTAGAGGATGAGGCCATTGAGAAGGTTGAGCACCAAGAAGAGTACCAAGTGAGACAATCTAAGAGAATCAACATGGAATGAGGGGATGCAAGGGGGGTGGTGGGACAGAATGGAACCGCCGGAATGGAACTGGAACATAATGGAACCGATTTTTTATATCACGAATTCTACCGTAACTTTCATTACCGTATCCGAGGCTACAGTAATCTTACAGTAACTTACAGCAATCTCTTCGCTGATTTCAAAAGGACCGTGATTACGGTAGTTCAATTGGGCCAGACCGTGGGTCATACATCTAAAGTGCTCGAAATGAGCTTAAAATGTTATGGAAAGATACGTTATCGCGCGTCGGCAGTTCTCGAAAGGGCGCTCAAATTTTCGTTATTTTCGCTGTAGGACCACTCCGAAGCGAGCATTTTAAGATTTTGGAAATTTGTTAAATGATGATGAAACAGGCCAATTTTGCATTACTTATTAGTGTATGCGATGAGTTATCCGAACATAAAATCAGAAATGAATTTGGAGCATTTTGTGATTTTGTGTGAATTTTTGAAAAATATGACGTAATTAGAAACGGCCGTAACTCGCTTCGGAGTGGTCCTACAGCGAAAATAACGAAAATTTGAGCGCCCTTTCGAAAACTGCCGACGGGCGATAACGTATCTTCGCATAACATTTTCAGCTCATTTCGAGCACTTTAGATGTATGACCCACGGTCTGGCCCAATTGAACTACCGTATTCACGGTCTTTTGAAATCACCGAAGAGATTGCTGTAGGTTACTGTAAGATTACTGTAGCCTCGGATACGGTAATGAAAGTTACGGTAGAATTCGTAAATATCAAAAACCGGTTCCATTCTGTCCCAGTTTCATTATGTCCCAGTTCCATTCCGCCGGTTCCATTCTGTCCCACCACCGCAAGGGGAACGAACCTTTTCACTTAGATCATCTGTTGTACGTACAAATGCAGTGAGAAGTAGTACACGTGGAAGTACAGTGTATGCGAGTGGAGAGGAAGAGATCATGGCTTTACAATGGGGGAAGAGACATTCGTACTCATCCCATTCTAGAGTTATATATTACATACTTTCTCATAAGAGTCACATACACTTGGCGCAAGCGTAAAAATTAAACTTCTCACATTTTTACTGTATAACATTAGGTCGAAAATACCAACAAAAAATCAGAATTATTAAATCGAATTTTTAAAAAATGACTTCTAATTTTATCAACCCAGAAGAACAATGCGCCTCTAGACCTTGACGTTTAGGAATAAAGTTATCAATTTTAGAGCCCTAATTCTGCTGATTATTTCTAGGGATAAATATTACTATTGTGCCAAGTGTGTGACTCAATGAGACATTGTAACATCATTGCAAGAAACAAACGTACCTTTGAGTAACTCCTGCGATCGTTTTACACATTCAGAAAGATGTTCCCAATATTGTGGAGATGGATCCATAGGATCCAAATCTGGTGCGGGAGGAAATGAAAAGGATGAAAGTTTCTGAAGAGAAATGTGTCGATGTGTGTGCCACCTCTAGTGAACGGTTGTTGTTACATAGAATAAGTATTAACTTACATCCAAAATAGAAGATCGATGTTCTCTTTGTTGATTAACAACAAGATTATGTTGTAGTGCCCCATCATCTGATCCACCCTCACTCAATCATTCAATCATTCATTTCACTTCTCACAATAACTCACCTTCCAGCCAAATATGCCTTTAGTATCAGCCAAAGAACATCTCCAAATTTATAATCCTCATTATGTCTGATGAATGCCATAGTCTATAATGGATAATCTCTTCTCATTCAACCACTTCAACTAACATGATCACTTCTTACAACGACATTCGAACTGCCCTTCACTTTTCCATCCATGAAAAATTGATTGAAATGATGGTAGAATCTTTCTTGTTGATTGAGTGTTTGTCTCTCTTCATTATGCCCTTCTTTCCCTTTTTGTCTTCTATCAACATCCAATCTACATCGTCCAGATGGAAGACAATTGTACACTCGGAATGATTCTTCCTCCACTAATCATTCCAATCACTCATCTTCTTCCATCACTAACCTTTCCTATTTGTTCTTCTTCTACTCCAATCTCTTTCATTTGCCATTTCAAATCTTTTCTTGTGTGTCCTTTATTCGATTCATTCTTATTCAGACTCAATCTTGGCCTGTACTTCACTTTATTGTGTATCACTTTCCTCTTTCCATCATCCAATCTGCAAATATCCATTACATCATTATCACTACAAATATATACCTGATCTTATCGTTGAAGGAAGTGAAGACATTCTTGGGCAGACTATTCGAACGTTTCATTCTAGTGGAAAACTTCAGTGATAATCATTAGGTGTAAGTTTCAATAGAAATGTCCAAGTATATCATGGCAGGCAACCATTAACAATTAGCGCCAATTACTTCGCATAATTGATAAAACTTTATCTAACAAAAAGTAACAAGTGTCAACAACGATGAAAATCAACAACTGCAAAAAGGTTCCGTTGAAACGGGAAAACAATAACAATGACTGTAAAAAAGATATCTAGGGGATAACCACCCAATATTTGATGTCTAACACAGTGTAAAATAGAACCCTATTCAAGAATGACATATTTCTATGCACCAATTGTGCCACATTCAATCCATTGTCTTAAAGCCTCAGCTAGAAGAGAAGGAACTTGTGGAAGAGAACGGGCAAGTACATAAAGTGGAAAGGGGAAAAGGGAAAGGTAAGGGACAAGGGACACTTTTCCTCCCTCAAATGATGCTACTGATACTTCAGATATTGATTTTGATCCACAATCCAATATAACAAATAGAACGGCAACATGGGAAAGTGAAGTAAGAGCATCTTTGACCTGAATGACTTCATTCTACTATTCTATTCTTCTCTTTGACCTTTTGTACTCCTTGTGACAATGCTCCTCTTCCATCACTCAATACAATCAACATTTGTTCACTCTTCCATGTCTTCACTTCATCCAATATCTTGGCTGATGAATGTAACAATGCACACAAGTCAGTACTTGTTTGTGAAAAGGAAAGAGAAGATAGGATAAGAGGACCTATATATAATCATATACAACATACACGTAAGACAATGACCTGTCTCATCAGGAGTAGTTCCTTCCTTCAGAGAAACAATCTCTTTCATCTCTTTACCAAATGAAACAACTCCCAATTGTCCAGCATTCACTCGTCGTAGGGCTTCCTCTACTATACACACTCCTTGACATGTAACCTGAATAAGCACTTGACAATCAACATAACCAATAGCTACTACCTGCTCTATTCCATTCTCTTTCATACTGGCAGAATCATCAACAGCAATGAGAACCTCAATCATTTACCTCTCTTTACCATTTTGCCATTTGCGAACCTGATAATTTCTCTCAGACAATTTACTTCTTCTCATCCAAATTCGATTCTTTCTGTATTCAGATGCAATGTATGGAATGATCCTTTTCATATTGAGTCTCTTTCCAGTTCGATAATCTCCTCTGCAATCACCCTTTCATTCATTCCTTTCATTTGTCACGCACTGCATTCTTGTTGCCAGTCGTGGTTCAAGAATCAATCGAAGATTCTCCGCCAATTCAGCCGCAAGTAGAGACACCCCAGGGGCCATCTTCTTCCATTCATCTTCCCCTCTGATACACATTTTACTCATATTCCTTGTGTCATCATACCCTTTTGAATTGTCTTCATTAGTTTCAATCCTTTTCATGTCCACATCCTCCTTTTCTTCTCTTCCAACTATCAAATCTCTTGCAGTTTGTTCCGTCTGAATACTTATATCAGTTGTATCTTCACTTTGTGATAGAATACTCAATATAAAAAGTAACATACGAGTGATAGAAGATCGAGTGGTGCAAGATGAATGAGTGCATCTTTCTCTTCCATTTCATTCTCATCATCAACTACTTCCATCTCATTACCCATTTCAATCTGCATATACATTCATTTGAATGATTCTATCATTGTGTCATTTACCTCTTTTCTCTTTTCCCTTTCCTTAACTCTTTCCCTTGTACTTCTCTTAGCTTCTTCCATAGTTGCTCCTCCACTCATTTCTCTGTCTCCTTCTTCTCTTTCTTCTCTTTCTTGTCCTTTCTCATCATCATTTCCTTCTATTCGTTCTTCTTCCTCATCATTCTGTATTTCTCTTCTTCTCATTTCATCCAATCTCCTCTCACCTTCTCATTTGTATCTTCATTCTTCTTCTCTACAATCTTCTTCTCCCGTTCATTCTTCTCCGTCTTACTCTCATCATCCTCTTCTTCATCTTTCT
The DNA here is from genome assembly GCA_014805445.1 of Diplogasteroides magnus. Taxonomy (NCBI): domain Eukaryota; kingdom Metazoa; phylum Nematoda; class Chromadorea; order Rhabditida; family Diplogasteroididae; genus Diplogasteroides; species Diplogasteroides magnus. The sequence goes on along the minus strand of JACMIF010000641.1, from coordinate 22,245 downwards.
CCTTTTTCGTCTTTTCCTTTTCATCCTCAAATAATGTTGTTTGATACCTCCACCATGACGTCATAAATGTACCGGTTGTCCCCCTTTTCCTCCTTTATCTCTTTGACCCTGTTGTTCTTGGTCTTCCTTCTTTCTTTCTTCATCTTCTTCTTCATTCTCTTCTCCTTGTGTGCCATTTGAATTCTTCTTCTTAAATAATCAAATTAGTTCATTATTCCCTTTCTGTAACATTCATACATCTTCTTCCTTTTCTTCACCACCACATCCTCCATCCAATTCTTCTTCTTCTTCCATCTTCTCATCTTCTTCATTCATTCCTTTATCTTCTTTCTCATTCATAACAGGTTCCTCACATTCCTCCAATCAATCATTTATTATCAAATGTAATGAATAATAGTAGAGTGCCGCATTTGGGTATTTATTGACAGCCGCCCATTTCTAGTCGTCAATGTCCACTCGTAGCGGTCTCTCTGCGAAGTGAGAGACGACCGCTAGGAATGAAGTTAGATGACTATGAGGTCCGCAGATGTCAATAAATACCCAAATGCGACACCCTAAATAATAGCTTACATTGTCTTCATTTTGTTCATTCGATTCCTCAACTTCCATTTCTTCTCCCTTTTCCTCTCCATCTTCATTCAGCTCATCTTCCTTTTCATTATCCAATTGTAGGTCATCATTGACTAAAAGAAATATTGTTAGCAATTTAACGGTCATTTCTATATTACCTTGTTCGTTTTCCTTCTCATCCTCTTCCATTTCTCCTTCAATTCCATCTTGTCCTTTATCCTCTCTTTCTTCATTCTTCTCTTCTTCTCCTTCTTCTTCTCTATCTCTTCCATCCATATTCTCCATATCATCATCATTTGCTTCTTCTTCTTCTTCTTTCTTCTCATTATCCACAGTACTCTTTTCATCTTCCTTTGCAGTCTTTTCTCCAGTTTCTCTATCCGCTCCTGCCAATGGCTCTTTCACTATCATCATATCATCACGGAATTTGTAATGCATATAGTCTATTATATAGACTATATGCATTACAAATTCCGAAAAGCTGGACTACTGTAAAATATGAGTGGGGCGATTTGGATCTTCATTTAAATTGCTTTTTAGAGGAAACCGGAGAAAAGTGAGAATTATATAAAAGTTTGATTTGGCTTTTAATTAAACTACGCTCCTACGTTTAGTCACGAGATAATAAAATGTATATTGTTCATACCTTTATTATCCTGATCGATATCATTTTTCTCTTCTTCTTTCTCTTTATCATCCCATAGATGAGGGTCCAATTCTTCTTCATCTTTATCATCAACTTCTCCCATCTACAATTCCCGTTTCTCATTTTCATCCTTTTCAATTCCTAACCTGATCGTCCATTTGTGGTTCTTCATCATCATTTTCATCATTACTACCTTCATCATTTCCTTCTCTATCCACGTCTTCAATATCCTATTAGATACCATTCATTCATTCCATCTACAGTATTCTCTAACCTCAGGGAAGTCTTCCTCCATCTCAATTGGTCTTTCATTTGTACCCTCTTCTCCTTCTCCTCCTTCATCATCTTCTCCTTGTAATGGTTCAATTTGTCCAGTCTCTTCCATTTCTTGAGTAACATCTTTGTTTCCTTTTCCTTCTCCCATTCCTCCTCCTTCTCCTGTTTCTTCCTTTCCTGTTCCTTCTTCTTGATTCTTGTCTTCCTTTGGAATAGTATTGACATATCCTTTTTCCATCAACCAAACTCCCAATACACTTAGTCTGTATACAAATAGAGTGAGTGAATGTGCAGCCCTGAATGTAACCATTCCCTTTGTCATCTCCTCATTCCCCTTACCTTGCATGAACATGTATCATTCTCTCATACAATTGTGCAGCAATGTCTGCAGCTTGTATCGATGACTCTTCACTCAATCCAGATCCTTCTCTCACTGCATGTAGAGTATCTTCTAGTGCAGATAACATCTCAATATCATCATTCCTCCTTCTTCATTCCCTTCTATTCTCACCTTATCCACTCCACTTCCCTCAATTCCTTCAGCACTCTTTGTCAATCTGTCTATACACTTCATCTTCTCACATTCAGTCTCCATTTCCTTGTATACTCTTTGAATGAAGAGAAGACAACAATCGAGTGGAATGGATACTGTAGGTGGAGAATCAACCAAAGGCATCTCAACAATCGTGTCCAACATTTCACTTAATTCAACCTTATTACATTTGCGAGTGAAGAAGAAGCTTTGTGTATAAGTTGAGTGAGAGTCTTTCCTTCCTCATCAAACCATTTCTCAATTTCATTTCCTTTCTCCTTCATTGTCTTGAGAATGGAAGTACATTCCTCTTCTCCTTTCTGTACTTCTTTCCTAAAGTAGACATACATTGAATAGAGAACATAACAATGATTCACATAGGGAATATTCCTGCACGATGACTGCTCCTAACTTTTTCCACTCTTGATACCAGACTCTCAGCGAGCGATCGAATCTCGTCCACCAATTCTTTCACCTAAAGATTGAAATATTTATTCAAATGCAAGCGAATCCTTGCGATTAGGAAATTGAGACGAAAGTTCAATCTTTCGAATTTTGTGAAATTACTTTCAGAACATGAGTGATAGAGTGATAGATTTTTTGTGGATGGTAAATGACCGAAAAGTGATTTTGATGATGATAATTTAATATTCTAGAAAAGGTAACCTTTGGAAGATGTTCTGCCTCGGAATGAAGAAGGGCCAATGGACTCCATCCACAAGTATGACCATCTAAACACAACAAAATATATTCACAGCAATAATAAGTACTTTAAACATGCATATATTTAATCTCTCCTCCCTATTCATCAAAGTACACTCTCACTATTATTGGGTAAGCGGGCCAAAATTGCCTGCACCGATGACGCCCCCTGGTAGTTGCGTCAGATAGCAGGCATAAGGATATTTCACACACTACTTTATGCAGTGTGTGGAACATTTTGCATTTCGGGATCACGAAATATGCACATATACATTTCCGCACAAGACACTTTCGCGAAGGACACTTCCGCACAGTACATTACCTCACAACTCATAACTCCTTCCGTTTTCATTTTCATGAAATACTGCCAACATGATAGTTGCTGATCTTGACGAGCAACTTTTTTGTTTAGTGCGAAACGTGAAAAATAAAACTAAACGAGTTATTTCAAAACGGCATTGCGTGTCATCAGAACACTTTAATCCAATAATACCGTCTTCTTTACGATTGAACTGTAGTGACACGGAGTGCGTCGACTCACAAAGGTGACAGCGCAGTTTAAAAAGATAGTATGCAACGTTGAGCGTATACAAGATATGTTGTTACCTGGAGGATGAGAAGGAACATTGTCCATTCGAATGACAAGTCCACGTGTCAAATCATCAATTTGTGTGCATATGTGAGAGAGTGAAGAGAAATGAGAAGAGAGACAAGAATGTGACACGAACCATTCACACTAAACAAATCAATATTACATCTTCTATCAATAAAGTAATCAATACCTTTGTGTTTTCAAGTGCAATATTAAATGCTTCAATGAATTCATTCATCTTTTCTCCTTTCTTCTCCCATTCTTCTTGTCTCATTTCATTATCAACTGTCCAGTTTGTACCGTATTCCACCATTCCTGACATGTGACCTCTGAATATTCCATTACTCTTAGAACACCTTTAGAATGTCAACCTTGTGGAGATTGAGAGTTGTTCATTCGGTTTGTTGCTTCGTCTACAAAATGTATTATCATACAGTATAAGTGCTTAAGGAATACCGTATGAAACTGTTCCGTGCAGCAATAGTCGCTCTAACTAGTGCCAGTCTCTTATTGTCATTCCTCACTGGCAACTGAGTCAGTCCTTTGGCACTCAATTTCTCTCCATTTACAGTAACGGCCCTTCTTGAGTTGAGTCCCTTTTCCTGTAGTTTCTCCTCTCTTTCTTCTCCCATCAACTATTCTAACCTGTGCATCCTTAATGAGTAGAGCAACAGCCCTTTGTCTTCTATTCCTGGCTCTTCCTTGTTCCTTTTCCATTTCTTCTTCATCTCCTTTATAGACTACTCTCTCAGTCACTTCTTCTCTCACTTCTTCACTTTGTGATGCCATCTAATACATTTCATTCTTTTAATCAGTCCATTCATCCAACCTCATTCCATTCTTCTTCTGTCACCAATTTCTTTCTCTTCTCCATCACTTTATTCACTAATCGTCTTGCTTTGTCCACTTTAGTATCTTCATTCTCATTTCTTGTGTATTCATAATCATTTCCTTCATCTTCCATCATTAATCCATCTACATTGAGTAGTCCATCCAATTCTTCTTCTACTTGTACTCCACACTCTTCCTGTATTCATTCTCTATCTACCATTCATTCTCCACATTCCCCCACCTTCAACTTCTTGACCATCTTGAATAGTTGAATGTGATTCTTGTGTGCTGAAGCCTTGATGGACAATAGATTGAGATCCTGAATTGAAACAAGTCCGAGACATTCAAAAACAACATCGTACCTTATACTGAGCGATCCGCACAAATTGTTTCAGGCTATTCTGTATTGGTTCTTTTATTTTGTTCAGTTTATCCTTTATTTGATCAGTCCACTGAGAATAGAATTGAGCCAAAGACTCTAGATTCCTTCCCAATCCCGTCAAGTTCAGTTGACGAGCCCTTCATGCGAATATTACACATATGATGAAACATGTATAAGTTACCATGCAGCAAGGAGTCGAATAGTGTCAATTCTCTCTGAGAAGTCAAGAAGAGAAGAATGGGAGATCCATTCTGCAGCCAATGCGACAACAGTCAATGGATCAGACTAAAGGAAAGTATGAGGGAATGAATGACTCAATCATTACCTGGAAGAGTCCATCAAATAGTGGGAATGAAACAAGTCTCGCTTTCTCATGACTTTCTCTTTCAACTCTTTCTATCAATGAAGACCAGAAACGAATCTGGAATGATAACAATGTTCTCTATCAAATTTCATTGTATCTTACTTCCATCTGTTTCCATCTAACAAGAATCATTCTCAATGGAGCCAATCTGTCTTCCAGTGAATGACTTCTATCCGATATCTTCTCCCATTGTTCAGACTCCTCTGTATATTTCATTCTCATTGATACATTCACTACTTTCCATACCTAGAATCTTCTCCAATGCAGTTGCATTCTTCATTTGACCATCACTGATTGTTCCATTATAGAAGTTCTCCACTGCCTCCAGAATAAGAGACAATGATTGTACCTCAACCCAACACTTTTTCTCCTCCAACATTCTCTCATTTCTAACCTCAGGCCATTTTTCTTGTAGTTTCCTTACTGCTTGTACCAATCTGTCCATCTCTTGCATAGCTTCTCTTACTTCTCCTCTACTCGATTCTCTGTATACATCCAAAGTACTTCTTTCTTTCTCCTTCTCTCCTCTTGTTAGAATGTTGATGATAGCATCTGATTGTCTTCTTCTTCCATTCCTTCCCCCTCATCTACTCACCCACTCCTACTCCTTCATTCTCTTCATGTACTCCTACACTTGTAGTAACACATGCGAGGAATGAGATAGCAGATACGAGATTGTCAGTTCCACTCGAGTAGGGACCATTCTTCTCTGTATTTCCTCATTATCATTTCTATTTCATAGTCCAGACCTTTTGCAATGAATGACTGTAGTAGAGAAAGAAGGCAACTATCTCCCAATATTCCAGTATCCGATCTTGTTGCAGAGAAAAATTCAGTCAACTGTTAAAATAGTAAATAATATGATTTGTCCTTTAGCCCACGTCATTATCTTCCTTCTCTTCCATTGTTTTACTTCGATATTCAAATTCCTTCTGTTGAGCAGCATTGACATGTTTCTCGTACCTTGAATGTATTCATTCGTCTCTTCTCTTTCCTCATTCTCACCATTTTCTCCATTGTTCTCTTGTCCATTCTGTATGCATTCTACCTCCTTCACCCTTTCCAATTGTCCATTCCACAATTGCTGACTTGAGTGAAAGAGGAAGGGGTGAATCAATTCGAGTACTCCAATCAACAAGTGAAGGTCTGTAGAATGCAAATGATACAATGATTAAATGAGATTCAACCTGACGATTCCCATCCATTCATTCTGTGGAGGATCCATACGTGGAGGAAGGGCTACTGTAGCTGATAGTCTTCTCCATGTTACTTCTCTTTCAATCTCTTCTCCTAACAATCCACTTGATAGTACAACCATCCATGTACCAATGACGAATGAGGCAGTAACATCAATCATAGATGAATAACGAGTACAAAGAGACTTAAGAGGGTACATTGAATAATGAATCAAGAGTGACACTAACCAATATAATGGCACGACCACTTGTAGATAATGAATTCATTTGAGATGCCAATAGAGTAAGTCTTTCATCCATTCCTTCTCCTCTTTCATTTCTCCAATTCATTCCTTCCACAGTCTTAATCCTCTCTCGAACCATTTCAACGAATGAGTGCATTTCATGTGAAGCACAAGAGAACTGAACATGATATGAAAGACCTTGTACTGTAAAGAGTCAAACCTGTCTAGCATCTTCCCTGAACACATCTTCATTCTTTGCACACAACTTCTCCTTTTCTTCTTCCAATTTCATCTTTGTCATACAAAGAGCACTCAATAGTGGATGACAACTGTCAATGTCCACCTAAATATATTCATTAAACGGCTTTCAATCATAAATGGACAGGGTTCATGACATTCAACACAGACATTTTGTACAGGAAGTATATTGCAAAAATTAACTAGCTTATGAAGAAAAAAACAGGTGCATTCTACGTTCTGCTAGAATAATTTTTGAACGATGGTAATTTGTGGCAATTGTGTACATGTCTAATGTAATGTGTACTGTATGTACCTGAGTCTCACTTCTTCCTCCAGTCCTTCTTCTCCATTCACATAATGTCTCCATAAGTGATTCCACAACTCGCAGCTAAAACATCTTCTCTATCCGATCCGAATAACTTTATAAAAACATACCTGCATATCGATATGTTTTCCCAATTCCTCCCTATATATAAGGGGATCGATAGTCTTCAAAGGTGGAACTGTTTTCTCCACTAAATCCATTGATCTGCGCAGCATCTTTTCACATTGTATAGTCTCGTCTCCATCCATACAGAACAATGACATTAGGGATCCTCTGAACAGATCGAGTGTTATTGAGAAATAAATAATGGTTAGTTTGCAATAGACACTTCCTCTTCTATCACTCTTTCCGAAAGTACAATTGACAGCAACAAAGGGGAAATGTGATGAAGGTAAAGCCATCGTAGTAAGAGTACAGTAAGATACCTGATGGTATTAGTAAGTCGTTTTGAATTAGCAGCCAGTCTCCACAATTGAGAGACAAGAGAAGACATTGAAAAGTCTGCGAGGTCACCAATACAAATGCATCTGATATAAAATTGTATAAAGTTGTTTCTTTCCTTTTGACCTTAGAGAAGGATCCCAATTGAGCTTCTCCCATAATGAAGAAAGTACAGTGGAAAGAGGTGAAATGTTGTAGAGGGAAGAAAAGGAAAGACCATCAGCCAGATGATGGGAAAGGACGGAAAGGAGGGAACATTCACTAAGACTATTCTCGTTCCTCCATCCAATCAATGACAATGCACAAGGCCATGAAGAGAATATTATGTCCTGAAAACGAATATTAGTTACTCATTATTTATATCTATTCATAATGATTTTTTAACTAACAAGAATCATACTCTCTTCGTCACCCCCAAAGCCGAATTCCATTGGCGTTTGTTTGCACAATGGGGCTGACACAAACCGTGCTACTGTGCACAATAGGCTGTGATGATTTGGATGGGAATATTCAAAAGGTAACACGCGTTTAATAGAGTAGCTACCACAAAACCCCACGATTTCCTACCACGGTAAAACATTTTCGCTCTGCAGAATGCCTCCTGCACTTTTTGACTTCCTAATTTTTAGACAGTGACCATAAATGTTTTAAAAAATAGAACAGACATTGTAGTGAAGAGTGTTGTCTGACAAGAATGAAAGAGCAACGTTGCATCTTCCGACAAGAGTGAGAGGGAAATTGAGAAGAGAAGGATCGTCTACCCACTTTTCACTCTTAGATAACATTGATTAACAATATTACAGTAGATATAAACACTTACAATGACAGCCTTCTGAGATTGATCACGGAAAAGTTGACATGATTCTTGAGTAGAGAATGCATTTGCAAGACGAGAAGAAGAGTATTCATCAAGGAACAAAGACTGTGAAGGGGAGAGTGACCATGGAGGATTCACACCAATATTCACCCTCAAATATATCCATTCTCTAAAAACATTCAAATAACAAAACCTCATTAGAATAGAAGTAAGTTTAGAGAAGGCAATTCGAATTCTCGTTTCCCTTGAACGAGAAGAAATACTTTGACGTAACGAGAACATGAGGGAGAGTACATCCAGACACACATTTAGTGTTTCCTGACACAATTATAGTACGATGAATGGAAGAAGGAAATACCTTTGCTTCAACCTTCAATGACTTATTTTCTTTGACAAAGATGTTCTTGAGTTCCTTGTCCATTTTGACAACCATTTCCATTCCATCGAACCATTCGTCACACGATGACAATTCAACTACAACTGAATAATGAGGAGGAATAGATGACATGCAACTAACATGAAGTGAGAGAAGAAGCCAATACGAGTGCCGATCGGGCGTCATTCTTCATTTCATTTAAATGGGTTATTGCCCATTCGAAAAGCGATTGAGTGATTAGTCTGAAAGAGAGATTGTGAGATATTAAGAGGATCCACCCACTTACATCTCACAGTCATTCTTTTGTTGTCGACCATGGAAAGTGGGATCATATGGATGAGAAGAAGAAACATTTGAAGGAAGAAGAGATGATACACGGGATAAAAGTCTCATTCCTCAACATATATCAATGATAAATAAACAATTCAATTCAAATAACCATCTTCTCCATAGATGTCCTTCCATCGTGGAGATTGTAGAATTTGAATTGATGTAGAAAGAAGATGCAGAAGTGGAAGAGCCTTTCCTCCCATACATTCTGACTTCTTCCATTCATTCCATTCCCATTGCATTCTCTTCTCAATAACAGACAAATCTTGTAATGATAGATGAATGTTATCATCCACTCTGTAATATCACTCCATCCATAGTCATTTCAATCATCCATACCGTATCTCTTGACTACTTCCTCTTCCCATTAGTCTTGCCACTTCTTCCTCTTCCATTTCACCCATCAACACTCCACAATGCAACAGTTTACATGATGACAGACCATCAAGTTGTTCAGTAATCTGAGTTTGTCAAGGATAAAGAGGAGATATGGAGAGAATGAAACATTGTTGCAATTCATTCTTGTAGAGAGTGCAGACAAGACAGATTGGGTATCATCCTTCTCTTCATTCCATCTCCATTCTTCTCTCATAAATAGTTCAACACTTCTATTTCTCATTGCACGTGACACTTCTCCTTCAGATGAATCCATACTCAAGATAATACTAAATGATATCTTTCAACTACAGTAAAGAGTGAATAGTTCAACCGGAAGTTAGGATGAGGTTTGATTGCTTCGAATGAACCAGTCCTTTCACTCACAACCAATCGACCACCATCTTCAAGACACGAATTAAGACGATCCAATACGGCTGCACTGCAAATATCAAACAATTGAATAATAGAAATGAAGATGACGTCATACTTGCAAAGATTGGCATTCTCCATCAGAATCCATTTTCCTTGAGTAAATGCCGTGACGAAGACAGAATCGACCCATTCGAAGTACATTTCACTTCTACAATATCAATACTAGTTCTGGTACAAGAGTGAGAATGAGACCTGTTTGCAGTGACAAGTAGTTCCCTCACTTCATTACATGTCTTCTCATCGAATGAATGTGTACATGAAAGAACAATCTAAAGTGAAACATTCTCATTCCATTCACTTCTTTCATTCCATTACCTCTACTTCCCTCTCCAAATGGAATAGTTGTGTACATTGAATGATTCTCTCGATACATTCATCATTAACCTTCTTCCTCAACTTCTTTCCAATCCGTTGTGCCAATTGTGATACTCTACTCTCATCCACCTTCTACAACACATCATCAGACTCGTCTTCCTTCCTTTCATCCCATTCTAACCTGTTCATAACTTCCAATCAATTCCTGTGCATCAGTATCTGCAGATAGAGAGATGACCTAAACATTGACCTCATCTCTCTTCATATACACTTCATCTACCTCCAATCCATGTCCCATCAACCAAGACAATGTCTCCACTACACTTCTCTTTCCACTATTACGAGGACCAACAAGAAGAGTCAACCATGAATGAGCAATGGAGGCAGAAAGGGAGAGGAGAAGGGATGATTGACAAGGAAGAAGACGAAGAGATGAGAGGGAAGGCACATTCACACAATCTCCTGCAATACAATCAACATATAATAGTAGGGTGTCGCTTGCGAGGCATTTAGTGCATTCGTCATGTCTCTTCTCTCAGCGGTGCCGTTGACTGTGAACTTTATAGACAACCGCACCGCTGAGAGTAGAGACATTACGAATGCACTAAATGCCTCGCAAACGACACCCTATATAATAGTCTTAGAACAATGAATCCTATGCATTCCATCCCTCTGTACTTTCATTCACTCGGTCCTTTCTGGCATATAGAAACGACCGATAGAGAACGAAGAAAAATAGAGTTCAGAGATTTACTCTCACAATATTGACACTTACAGTACCGCCAAAAATATCATTCACTTTTGGATTTTTCGTCAAAACTCGCTTAAAAGTTATCCAATATGCTGCCGTCACTATCCCCAAGTCTCGATATCTTGCTTGACAAGAGAATTCAAATTACTTACCTCGCTTCAATTCAATCGGTCCAACTCTCAATGTATTGCTATCCAAAGAGATATTTGATGGGCGAAAGTGTGATGGTATTTGAGTGAGGGAAGAGAAAAGAGTCCTCGCTCTTTCCCTTTCACTGTTCATTCTAAGTCTTGCAACATAGACAATCTCGAAGGAAAGAGAACCATCTCCGATCTGTAACAACAATATTCAAACATTCCAATCATCAATATCCCATACACTTTTCTTCAATTCCAACCATCGTTGTAGATCTCTAAGATTGAATGAGAATGGTCCTCCCATCAACTTTTCCTTCTCCAATGCACTATTGACCTGAATGTGCCTCATCTCTTATTCTTCCCTTCATATAGTTCCTACTTGGACCATAGCCTTGAGTATGTTTTCATCTTCATTTGAATACTTTTCTTTCAGTACAATCACTTGATCCTCTTCTGTCAATTCAGTTGCGTAGATCTAAACATGAACATAACCATGCATTTCAATCAACATAATACTCACATTAGTGAATCGATTGACAAAACTCTTAGGGAGAGCTCTTCTATTTCCTCCTTGCGAACGAGGATTTTGACAGGCGAAAAAACGACACTGAGATCCTTCAGGAATGGCGAATTCCTGAACAAATGATAGTGACCATCAAGCATGTCACTGTCAAACCTTAGCCAATTCCGCAATGTACAGTACTCTTCTGTGGTCGAAACAAGCATTGAGTCCTTCTAAGACAGACTGGGAAGCCAGATTCATCTGCAATTATATCATAATGGATCAATAATGAATTGCATTATATACCTCATCTAGTAGAAGCCATTCTCCATTTTTGATTGCCTTAAGAACAGGTCCATCCTGCCATTCAAATGAGATATTTCCTTCTCCATCCACAATGGGTACATCATTTCCAAATAGATCAGATAAGTCCTTCAATACAAATACTTCAATATTCTATTCATCCATCTATCACTCACAGTTTGTTCCGATAGATTGAGTCGTGTGCATGGATATCCACCCAATGCAGCCAATGCCATTACTCCTGTTGATTTACCACAACCAGGAGATCCTTCTAATAGAATAGGCTACAACATATAACAATTATCCCTATTCCAATAAATAATAACCTTCTTGATGTAGAGTGCACGAAGGATACGGTACATGTTGATGACACAAGTTGGAGCAGAAAGGGAAAAGGAAGGAGGAATGAGAGAAGGAAGAGGTCCAAAGGGAAGAGATAATGGTCCAATGGAGATACATGATGATGACATCTTCACTTCAAATGATGTTAAGATGGATGAAGAAGGAGAAGGGAAGAATGAATTCATCTTAAAGAGACAATTATTCTTCTTTATCACATGTATATACCATTTTGAGTGCTTCCTCCTGTGCTATTCTTATATCAATGGATGATCTGTTTGATAGACAAGGAAGGGAATCGATGAATACAGAAGAGAGACTCTCAGCCACTCCATCCCATAGTGATAGAGACACACGAGATGAGTGTAAGACAGAGAATAGTTCAGCTACTGCGACAAGATCACGAAGGGATGGAACAACTCTCAAAGGGGGAGGAGTCAATGAGAGAATGAATGACACATACCTGAGTAGATGAATGAATTTATCATGGAATGCAGCCATCCATTCAACCACAACTTCTGCTGCTTCATATGACTCAACAATATCACTTTCAAAGGGGAAAAGTATGTATACATGCATACCTTAGCCTTCATTTCTTCAGGAATTTTACTTAGGAAAAGCGATATGAGCTCGGATCTATCAAAAGAAGTTGAACACCAAATTTCCGTGAATCGATTTCGAAGAGCTTTTGAGAGCTAAGAGAAGAATGATTAATGCAAAACTATTACTCTCCACCTCTTTCTTTCCGTAATCCCCTCCAGGATTCATTGTAGCAATCATATTGAATTCATTCTTTGCAAATACCTCAAATGATTGTATGTCTATTGCCTTTCCCCATCTATTGCAACCTCTTCAGTAGCTGATCCACTATCTGTCAATTGAATACATCTCTTCTCTTCAAATAGAGGATTGAGTCTCTCCAATACAGAATCTTCTGCCAATGAGATCTCATCCATCAACAGTACTTTTCCTTCTCTCATAGCCTCAATGACAACTCCATCTTGCCATTCAAAACTCAATTATCATAATGATTGTCATTCATTGTCATTGTGTTACCCTCCATCATGAATAGGTCGAAGTCTTCCCAATAGATCACTTGTTTCTGTTCTCTCATGACAATTGATAGTGAGTAGTCTGTCTCCTCCAAGAGTCTCTGCTAGTCGAGTCTTTCCTTCTCCTGTTTCTCCCACAATCAACACTGCCTCATTCCTCATCCATCCTTGCCATGACAGTACAAGCATTCTAAACATAACAAATAAGAGAGGAAGGACAAGAAAGAAATAATACCTTCTCATACTCAATGTAAGGATAAGATGAGAAGTATCCAAATGATGTGGAAAGTATCGGGATGAACAAGAAAAGAGATCCTGGATAATAATGATATGAAAGGGATAAAAGAGTAAATAAGACCTCTTCAATTATCTTTCTCTTCAAGACACTTTCAAGCGTACAAATGACTGCACTCTTATCCGATTCATTCCGACAACGTCCGGCGAGAAGAAAGAATCTCAATTGTGGGATTGCACCAATGCGATTATTGTGTATTGTGTACCCATGATGAAGAAGGGCTGCCTGCCAGTCGTCCCCTTCATCCGATGCTAATCGATATCCCCATCTGAACACATCACGAAGTGTCATTAGACCATCACGAGATGAGAAGAGTCCTTAATAGAATACTTGACATTGAATGAGATATGTCATCTACCAGATAAACTTCTTTGTAGTCTTAGTGCAGATAGTACTTTGAGCATCTTTTGTGCAGCAGATGGAGCAATCTGAGTGAAATGAGAGGAATGAGGGGGGGGGATATGACTGACCTTGCATCTGGCACACACCATACACGATAGTTCATCCATTGGTAGATGAGGAAAGAGAAGAACAACAAAACGAGACAGAAGGGCACGTGACAGACGTTTTCGACCTGCAATACTTCTCATATCTTCTCATGCAATCATACATCTTCTGTTAGAGTAAACCCTGTACACAACATCTCAACTTTTGATCTCTCACTTAACTGAAACCCAGGTTTTAGGGCAAACCGACCCCCCCCCTCCTCCAACATCTACGGATCACGAATCCGAGGTCGATTTTGATTTTATTCATTCAGATATTAAAATTGTAAAATTGAGTTGCTTTGGAATATGTGACAGAGCATATGCTGTTATATGTCATTCGAATGCTTATCTCTGGTGTATCAACTCTAACTCATAGAAGACGACTTGGAATACAAACCTGCATATACTCCAGCTGGATTCTGAGTGGAGAAGAGACGGAAACGGCGATGGGCCTTGATTACTTCATTTGTTTCAGAAACAAATAATTCACGATTATCGTCCAACAACTGAAAAGAGAAAGGTGGTTACTTGGAAACGGAATTGTACTGTACTCGATTGAGTGTCTCAATGACATCAGTGGGGGCAAGATTGAGTTCATCCAATATGACCCAATATCCATTCCTAACTGCTTCCACTAATGGACCCTCACGGAATGAGAGTCGACCATTCGAATCAGGAACATATACACCCATGTATCTCAAATGATCAATACTCAATAACATCTTTCGTCTATTGCTTACTCTTGTACATCCGTGTGTTCGTGATTGTTGATCCTTTTGATAACATTTCCTGTGATACGACCCAAATGAGTGATGATACTCGTCTTTCCTGTATAATCATCATTTCTATCCTATTGTTAGTTTCTTTCGTACCTGCACTCGTTTCTCCTTCTAAGAGTACAGGAAGTCTTCCACTACTCACAATTCGAGCAACTTCTGCCAGATTTATCTTCACTGTCTTTGTGATAACATATCTGAAGGCATTATGGTCAGGGCAAACAAACACATTTTTAGGAAAAAAAGTACTGTAATGATACGAATGAGATGAGTATGATTACAGTATCCGCCATACTTACCCATCATCATCTGCAGGTGTAAGGTCTCCTTTCTCAATAGCGTATCCTTCCACTATCATCTGACCTTGTTGACATTTCATTGGTAGAGTGCGAGTACAGGGGAAAGATGATGAAATGAGAGAAGCCACACGAGACTACAATCAATTCACTCAAAGAGGGGGAAAAGACAAATGATACCTTGTCAGTCTGTTCCAGATTGGATAAGAATGCCATTGACAATCCTTCGAAAAGACAACGATTCTCTGATTCGAAAAGACCATCCGAAGCCATTACGAGAGAACGACATAACGTACGAAGACTCAATTACATCAGTAAAGGAAGAACAAAAAGGATAAGATACCTTATCTTCATAGGGACCATCTTTTTGGCTTGTACGTATGTGGATATGATTGTATCAACTGTTGAGGCTGTTGTAGAGGGAAGATATGCAGAAACCTGGTACAAGAAAGAATAATGATTGTAGGTGAATGAATGGATACAATCTTAGCAAGTTCCTTCTCATCTGTTGTCTCTTCTACTGAAAACTCTGTGAATCGACTCCTTATTCCTTCTGGAAGTCGTCTCTTTCCACTATCTGTTGCTGGATTCATACAAGCGAACATTCTACAATGAATACAAATGGAAGGGAACAAATGATATAATACCTGAATTGTGGATGGGCACGGCTAGAAATGGAATCAACAATAGCATCCAAACACTCAGGAGCAGCCAGATTAATCTGAGTAAAGAGTATAATGATAAGAGTACAATAGATGAAACCTCATCAATGAGTATCCAATATCCTTCCTCAGCTGCTTCTCTAACTGTTCCTCTTTGTTCCATAAATGGTGCTCCTCCTTTTGATATTCCCATTCTCAGTCGTCGAGCCCTCACAACAATATCTCCCCATTCACTATCACCCTGTAACATAATAATTGATACAGTGACAATGTCTTGTGTTACCTTCTTCACTAGAACCTTCCTTGCTGTTTCCTCCACTACACTCAGATAGTCATTATATCTATGTTTAGACAGACACTCCTCAAGTATACGGTCTCAAATCACAATCGGTCAGTGCAAACCTGTAGATTCTGCAGAAACTTCTCATTCCTAGTCGAATCAAAAGAAGAAGAAAATAGGGCGGAGAAATCTTTAGTGAATGGTTCGAGTAGACGGGCAAATGATGTGGGACGAAGACTACAACAAATCATGTATACATTACTCATCATATGATGCACACCTGGTAATAAGATCATCAGGATCGGAATGGGGGCCCAAATTAACAACTTTGAGTGTGCATCCAACCATATCAGCCATGGACTAAAAGGGTGGATTAAAATAAAATAGAATTAATCGATTGCACCTGTACTAGACTGGTTTTACCAACTCCACTCTCTCCCACCAATAGAACTGGCTCCCCAAGAGAAACACATATTGCCATCCTTTCCATCAACTATAAAGATCAAGAATGAATCAATATCATAAAAATATGTCTCACTTGTAAAGCTTCTCTCGTTTCTCCCAATCTCTTCCATCTACCTATACCCAATTGAACATTCCTCTCTAGATTCGCTCGTCCAATCCTCACAAATGATTCCTGAAGGGACAACTACCGTATCCATTTTATCACATGATCAAGTACCTGGACAGTGAGTGTAGGAGTTCTCATAGTTATGGCAAACTGTATTTGATCAGTTGAAAGGGAGAGAAGACTTGCCATTGAATTGGCCATGAGGGAACGACGATAAGGACATGGTTCACATATGCACCATACATCCAACTAACAAGAGATTAAGACAACACAGGGAGTGGGAACAAACCAATTCAAGTAGAACTGCATCATTGCAAGACAAATCATCCAATCTATTCACTCTTGAGCAGGCACGCACGAAATCACTTAAAAGATAATGAATGAAAAGGACAGTGGATAGATGAGGATGAGTGTATACAATGATCCTCTTCAAGACTCACGTAGATGTCAATCTTCTAGAATTGCTTCCCAAACGAGATGACTGCACTTCTCTGTAATCGAATAAATATTAAGCGGGACTTGTGCCATTCGACAAGGAATTCGGATTTAAAGTCTAGTATGTGATTACCTGAACAACTTGCAAATGGAATTAGCCAAATGGGCACTTCGAGGGAATAGACACTTTGCAAGTCTCTTCAGTTCTTCATCTGTTAGTGATGGAAGACTAATCCGTGAAGGAATTCCATCCAGAATATAATTTCGTCTTCCTGACCTCGTACTTCTATGCAAAATATTTGTATAATAAAATGAGAAAAAAAATGTGTACATACAGAATGGTTGCAACTAGTCGTGATTCTTCATGCATAACAAGTTCATCTCCAGAAGGCAATGTCACTTTTCTTCGTGATGCCAATTCCACTAGACTACTTATAACATCTCCAGTTGCAGTGTCAACATCTTCCAGTACAATTACTCCCGGTTGTAGCAGCAACTGTCAATCCTTCTCAAACATCATAATGACATATATCCTCACCTTGTGAAATGAACTTGCTCTCCATCGAAATTGTCCAGCCACTTCCGTGCATTCGTACGTACCATACAAGCTCTGTAACGAAATATGCTTTTCTGACTGTTACAAAACATGATAAAGCCTACCTTTGCATCCATCTGATCACCAATCTGCATTACATGGAGAGGAAGACTCATATTACGAGCGGCGAATCCAACTATGAACGTCTTCCCGCTTCCAATGTCGCCCTACAACAAAAGGATTTGTACTAAACAAAATAGTATCTTATTACTTCTACTAATGCAAAATGCTTCCTCCTGAGCACAATTTCCAGCTGCTTAACGTAGATCTCTCGTGTAGGCAAGATAATGGAGCATCCTTCCATAGCACCGTTAGCATGTTCATCTCCCAGTTCCAATGGTGATCGTTTCGGTTGAGTGTCTTCATTCACTTCGTCCAATTTTCTTTTGCGTTGATTTTTCCGTTTTTGCTTCGCCATGATGCTTAACATTTCATATGACAGGATCAACAGTAAATATTCACTATTGAAACAATTGCAAGAATGTTAATGAACATTCTACATTATAGTACATTGAACACATGTACTGGAATAATTTTTTTATGAAATTATTTGCGCAAATTAGATGTAAGCGAAAGTCGAAAATTCTACAAGTGTGTATATTAATTACAACAATATTCAGCGAGTTAAGTTCAAAAAGCAGATTCTGCTATTAAGCTAATAAAAGGCAATAAACCAATGGGTATTCATTATTTGGTTAAAAATGGCGAGATGGGCCCAAGAAACATCATTGAAAACACGACACCACGCAAACGAATTTTGGAATACTTTCTCACGACCACTCGCGTCGCCTCCACACTCCCTCTCGTTCTTGCATGCTCTCACACCACGCTCTCTCCTTTTCGTGTGCTCTCTCGGTTTCCCACTAGGCAGCTTCGAGCTTTAAAGGCTTTTGTAGAATCAGCCACTATGAATTTCAAAATTAGGCGTCTATAGTGCACTGCAACTGATTTGCATCCTTTGTTGAGTCATTTGCCCTGAATTTTTTGAAAGCGGTTGCAAATGGCACTATGACATTGTAGGTGGAGGATGATGCTCGTATACAAGAAAACTAGTCATTTAGAACCCCGAAGCGGCGTTACAAAGCGTACTATAAGTAGGGGAAGGCTTAAAATTTGTTAGCTATTAAAATTAGCTCGGCACGTTGCCAGTTCGTTCCCTCTGGCGAAGTACCGTATCATTCATGATCATCAACAGTGTTCATTGATTGAAATTGTGATAAATCGATTGAAATTACGGTATTTTCACACATTTCGACCACCAATATCTCGGTCAATAAATTTAGAAAAATACGATGTCTCGACGGCTGTGATCTACGCATCCAGATCTATCAAAATATATACATTTTCAAGTGTCTATGTCAAAGTCTTCTCTTTGTACCATTTCTGGGCCAATTTCGTCGAACGTTACACGTGTGTATACACGGTCACCTTCAAAATATGAAGCTGTAGACTACCAGTGCTGTAGTGTGCTACTACACAGAACCTGATATGACCATCTAGACTCGTTTGTCCAGAGGGTCAGGGGAAATCAGGGGACCGGGTCTTTTACAGGGAGGGGCAAAAAATGCGTGAGCATTCTTCTTGAACCCTTGCAAGGGCCGCCGTTCTCTCGGGAGTAGGACATTTCCGCACAGACACTTCCGCACACGACACTTGCGCACATGACCGCCAAGGATTCACCCTAGGGTACCCTGCACAGCCGGTCAGCAGCCGCAACGCCCCTATGAGAGGAGCGCGCGGTCTCTCGTCGTCTCGCCAAACCCTGCTCTCTAGGGGCGGGGCTAATCGACTTTTTGTCGCTCTCGCCGCGTGCATTCGACGAGAGAGCGCAGAGAAAAAGAGCGATCGCTGGCGAAAATTTTCGGAAAATCATAACTTTGTTTAGACGAAAAATTATGTCACGTTGTTAATAGATGTTTTGTAGCGAATTGAAAGGGCCATCTTTTAGTAATTAAGACCATGCTATTATAATGTCTGTGTTTTGAGAAAAAAGTAACAAACTGAAATGGCCAAATTGGAGATGTCGGATGACCATCCCAATATCTCAAGAATGAAAAAAGATATCATAAATCTGGTCCCAACAATTTTTAGGTATATCAGTTGGGCACTATTTAGAGTATATGAGGTCTAGACAATTTTTCTAAAAATAAAGTTCCAAAAAGAGTGTATATGTCTATGTCTGCAGTAATCGTGAATGAATCAGATGGTGCTCTGCTGTGTCCGGTAATTTAATGTACCATCACTGTAACTATTTTTCCGTGATAGCTCTATGTATACCCTCAATATTCTCCGTTGGTGTCATCAGGCTAAAGGTGTTCATTTTCAAGATATGAATTTCATAAGAATTGCTGTTCCAGGCATCAGAATTAGCCCCGAAAAGTTTGGTTGCCATTTTATCGAAAATGGAGCAAATTAAAAAAAATCCGCTCCCAACAAATTTAAGATGTTATCATGAGCTACAAAAAAGTGGGGCATATGATGGATATCAGATAACTCCTGTATGAGGATTTCCTCGCAAAAGTTGAGATGTCGCAAAAGATCGCTACAATTGCGCTTCCGCAATAGGACAGAGTTAGTGCCCTCTTCTCTCGTTCGTAAGAGCGCTCTTCCAAGGTAAATCCCCAACTTCACCACATCACCACATCACCACATCACCAACTTACAGTAATAGGCCACGCCCACATCCCCACCTTGCCGTGAAAAGCGCGCGTCTTGATTATTTTGCTTTCTGAGTTCATTTCTCGTCATATACTTGTCGTGAGAGGTTAATTTTCGTAATTACGGTTTATGTATCGCTCAAATTATATGCGTCGACATTTTTAGCGGAAGACGAATTACAGGGATCTGTAGAAGATTGGTATCTGGGAATTGGTCCAATCAATTGCCATGCATGGAACAAGGACCGCAGTCGTGAGTACTTTTTTTCTTCTTAGACGTTTGGAATATGTTCTTTAGAACTAGATGTCTGTGCGTCTTCACCAGAAGTTCACATATTGGAATGGAAGAATGGAGACTGGTCACCGTTCACGTACTCAATGAGCACGACTTATCCGTAACAGGTACATTCATTCCCCTATGACTTTTGTTTCCTTTTAGTGATTGACGGGGGGCTTCAAAAATACGATTATAACTTGTTCATAGGATAAGAATACTTATATATGAACGATTTTTTTAGGTATGTGGAGGACCACATGAAGGAGGACCCTCTTGTGAATGGAGCAACTGAGAACAAGTCGAACCCGTTCAGACCGAGGAGTGAATACAAGTGCAGTCTTCTATGAAACGAATGCACTATCTTGTCATGTTGTACATTGCAATCATTATTCAACAGTTGTTTCTTTTTTCATTTGTTGCATAATAATTTTCAGTAAATAGTTGATTATGGTTGTTGTAAAGAGTAAGTGTAGTCGAGTAGACAGCCCTCTGACAGATGGTGATTAGGGGTAGCAATTTCTGATGTACGATGGGCGATGCTGGATGCATCTAACAACTGCTAAGTTGACTATAGCTGTGTTGTTGTGCAAACAGTTCTTGTAAGCTTCTGCAACAGAGGGAATACATCAAATGATGATTGCATCCGGGTATGAGAGTACAATATGAGATCCAAAGATAGTCAGAAATGAGCGGAGAATTAGCTCTTCCTTGGGATTGGGGAAGTCAATCAACCTCTTACGAGAAGTATAAGCACTAGGGTTCTCTTTTCATAGCAGCTATTGACAGCCGTTAATTTCACGCTGTCTCACTTCATTCCTAGCGGTCGCTTCTGAGATGTAAATAAGATCGAGCTATGAAAGACGGAGAAAATGAAATAGCTGCACTTTTCACCGGCTGTCTTTAACTGCTCTGATAATAGAACCCTAATAAGCACGAGAAATTAACTCAGAAAGCAAAATAATCAAGACGCGCGCTTTTCACGGCAAGGTGGTGATGTGGGCGTGGCCTATTACTGTAAGTTGGTGATGTGGTGATGTGGTGGAGTTGGGGATTTACCCTCTTCCAATGTGTCGCCTGGCCTAGTGGTAGTGTGATGGACCCATGGGCCAATCCACCATGGTTCAACTCCCTTGCTTTGCGATGTCTTTTGCTCCTTATTTACTGTGGGTTCGCTGGAGCAGACAGATGGACAGGCGCGGAAAAAGGGGCGGGGTTGCTGCTGGCAACTGGCTGTGCCCTGGGTCAGTCGCGCACTAACAAGGAGTGCCCATGAGGATCTGGTGGAAATGTGGGGTTTGCTGTAGCGGACCTTGTAGATACATCCTAGACGAAGTGCGGAATGTCTTCAAATCCACAGATATCGCTCTGGGTCGTGACTTATACGGTCGCAAAGGTCGCAAAACAAAAAGTTCTCGAATATGTGAAATAAGTCTCGAAAAGGGTAGATATGATATCTAGACGGATTACAAGTTTTGTACTGCCCACTAGAAACCTCGTTTACCTACATTTATTGGAGGATTAGTGCTTGTCAACCGTTGCAGGTGGCTCATGAATGAGGTTGTAATCAGAAGCAGGTTGAAGCATCTGCTTGGATGGTGCAGCGACAAAGCGGTTGTCCCCTGATCTATGGCTTGTGGGTTCGAAACCTCCCATGTACAAACTTTTTGCAAAATAGTTTTGCAAATTTTTTACAAGTCCGTGATGAAATAATTGCATAAGGTGACCCCACATTTCCGATACGTAATCGGAAGTGGACAACGATACAACAAACTTTTCATCTTGGAGTTGTTCTTGTTACGTACTTTCAATGAGATATGATTTTTTATATGAAAAATTTTTTCAAGCAAAAAATATTTTCAA
>JACMIF010000640.1:11704-29199 GCA_014805445.1 Diplogasteroides magnus | reverse complement strand
GCCCCACCCCCCCCCCCCGCCCCCCCCTAGCCCCCCCCCCCCCCCAACCCCCCCCCCCCCGCCCCCCCCCCCCCCCGTCCCCGCGGGCCGGCCGAGTGACCATTTCACCGTTATGGCGCTGCTATCTTTCACCCCCGAACCCCACTCACATCATTAGCCCTGCATGCTTGCACAAGATGTTTCGTGTCATAGTGGCCTCTGTTGATTCGCTGAGCTCCAGGAAATACCAGCTTCATCTCCTGAAGCAATATCAGTTCTTACATTTTGTTGCACATGGAATATGGCAAACCTTAGCAAAGACCTTCAACTTAGAAGATGGATCTCTGGATGTAGTAATGACAACTTTTGGATCCCTTGCACCAGCCCATCGATACTCATCATCAATTGAATTGACCTCAAATATTGTCATTCTCTCGAATGTTTCATTGTCATTCAACCTGTCCTCCCCATTCTGCTCCCTTCTGTAACTTCAGTGCATCCTTCTTCAATTCATTCGGTAGTCTCCTGAATATTTCCCGTTCATCATTTACATAGCCCCCGGTACTTCTGCTGATGCCGACATGGTAACCGACAGAATACTACCGTATCAGATAATAACCTATAGTATACTACAGTAACCTACAATTCAGGCATCACCAGAAATTCCGTGTCCCACTCACTTGTTCTGGTCGACAGCCTCAGTGACTTTCTTTCTATTCTCCTCCAATGCTCTTTGTTTCTCTTCAAGACTTTTCCTGAAAACAAATTCCCGCCTCAAACGGGCCTCACGAGTAGGAAGCATCTAAATATAACAAATGATAAAAATAATGATAACGGAACAAGGACATTTGCGATATAGTAACCGCAATAACGGTACTTGGCTTGAAATACAATTCGTAGATGTATAAATACTTTATATCAGATTCTGTACATAAGGTATCACAATGAAGCAGTGTTACTGTGCTGTAGACCGTATCAGGGCATGGTACTTTGAAAATCCTTTGTAGATGCAATATTTCGAAATGACTTGGTAAGCGGAGGCTATGGTTGCATGCACTAACATGAGAAGCAAGCATATCACAGGAGAAGTTACTCGGCATTGCAAGTGAGTACATGGACAAGTGAAGAGAAATGAGTAAAGCCACTCACTATACATAATGAACAGTATCAGAATTATCAATGTTCAGAGTACGGTAGTCATTGGATGTTCGGGTTGTTACTCAAATCGGTGATTCTGAAATGCTTGATAAAACGAAACCAGACAAAAGATCTTGACTCATCGTCGTTCTCAACCAAAAGAGAGAGAAGAATCTATCATTTTAGCATCCAGAAAAGATGAATAAAAGGGGGAAACATACGAGTGTCCGAATCGAATATGAATGGCAACGAAGATGACACCGAGAACAACAGCCAATCCTCCCACAACAAGATATGCAATACCGAGGAAACTATTCTTTCCTTAACATTATCTCTTTCTCTCAGTTCCACTCTCTTCTTACCCCCAGCCCAACTTGTAGTGGAAATAATGAATCCTTTCTCTCCATTAAAGGCTCGAACGGGATAGTCTGAGAGAGAAAAAATAGAGCTAAAATTAAAGCAACAAAATAACTGTTTTTGATCCGGAGAATATAGTCGCCCTTCTTTAGGCCATCAGTAAATCCTTTACCCTCTGATCTGAAATCATTCACTGATAATACATTCAACAATATGTACGTTACGTATCCAGTTTTCTCCATAGTTTACGGAAGTTTGGAAGTGCCGAAGTCCTCATCCAAATGATAAAATCCACGTTTTTCAATCCATCTTCTTTCTGGCATATGGGCACATCCCAATTTGGTGGTTTTGCCGTATCCTAAATCGATGCTGCATGAACCATGAACATTGCTAGATTCTCACCGCGAACGCATCACAAAGAGTTTTGCCGTCCGCTATTTTGGGATTGTCGAACTTCCTGTCTCTATCCACGTCCCAAAGAATGTCGTTGGAAGTGAGGGGAACTTGCTTTCCAGTCGATTTTTCAGTTAATATGAATGTGTCTTAATATAAAGCAAATTAATGACAAAACACTCCTAACTACCGTTGAACATGGAGTTAGCAACAGCTCCGCAAGGAACAATGGGAACACCTTTTTCATCCTAAAAAATATGACAATACACAGCTGAAACTGTGAAAGATGTTCACCTTAGCGAAAGGTTCGCAATCGCTCGTCTCTTTCAATTCTCCCAAATACTGTCGATCGTTTCTGCTTTTGACATAACGTCGATGATTTTGATAGAAATTCTCCAAGTAATAATAGAAGTAGATGTCTTTTCCCTGGAAAAAATGGAAACAATATCGCATAAGATAAAGTATGGAAATACCTTGGGGAAATCAGCGTCTAAAGTGATCGTCAGCTGACAGTC
Source organism: Diplogasteroides magnus (assembly GCA_014805445.1). Lineage (NCBI taxonomy): Eukaryota > Metazoa > Nematoda > Chromadorea > Rhabditida > Diplogasteroididae > Diplogasteroides > Diplogasteroides magnus. The sequence goes on along the minus strand of JACMIF010000640.1, from coordinate 26,818 downwards.
TTTTGTTCCCTCGCAATGCTCCGCATACTTCACTAATTTCTCTTGAACTGAACACTTCTCGTTACAATGGAACATGATGGAGTTAAGGCACCTCCATTACTAGCGATAAAGAGAGCAATCCCAATTGGGATGAATATCACTCCAACGCAGAATACTGTAGGAATTACAGTACTCGCAGTAAGAATGGGCTGCCAAGCAGGTAACTTCTGCTGTCGCAATCTCGTGGCTGAATACTCGAATGAGTCATCTTAGTGATATCATGAAAAGGCAATTTCATATATAATGAAATAATGTACTATCACGCAATTGGATCACAGATAGTGGCTAAACCACATAGCGGTAAAACCAATGAACCTTTTGGCTTATTCTTCTTCGTTGGTTCTACATCTGCCGATTGGTCAGGTTGCACGTCCGGTGGCATTCTAAAAGAAATTCAATGATTTTCTGAATGAAAACCCACTACAAAACACATTTACAGTATAAAAACGTCACAATCCTGCAATGGAACAACATGAACGAGCGGCTAAAAAGGAATAGCTAGGAAACGGGGTTGTGTAACACATCTAGAAACGTTTAATGAATGAGAAGTACAGATCATACAAATACGAAGATGCAATTATAATATCGGCAAGAGTGTTCTCGTTGATCAAGGACAGATAAGCAAATGTAACATGAAGCTGGCAGAATGTACGAACAGAAAATGAAACCAACTCGGCAATAAACAAGTCCGTGTGAAATAATATTTTTACAGTCCTTTGATAAAGAAAACAATTTAGCTTTAACACATTAATGAAAATACTTTAAAATACTAGAATTACTGCGTATTATTTAAGAAAACCCCTGCTATATTGCATGAAATAATACTCAAGAGAGCTAGAATTTGCGAATATTCTTCATTAAATGTAGTCTTTATTATTTTTCTTAGTTTGAAGTGCCGTAAAATAAATTTAACGTTCGTACTCAAGTATTCGTGCAAATTCATCTTCGTTGTGTCGACAATATCTTTCCCAATTTGAACGATGTTATTGTTTAGAATGGACAAAACTGTGGCGCGCCTTATGCTGTACAAAAACAATAGTCGATTATCCCAAAGGAAGGCTGATTTAAAGGAGGTAACGGCTCATTTCGATAATCGTCTTCAGTTTCATCTAATAACAAACACTGCACAGGATTGCCGCAAGCGATTGCGCAATTTGCGAGTCACTCAATTCAATAAAAACAGGTATTGGTAGATGCGAACTTATTATACATCAGATTAATCAATTGCAGACCGGGTCTTTCGGAAACAGATGTGAACAACCTCGTTGCGAATCGTATCAAAGAGGACGTGGAGCTCTCTGTAGATGAGCAATTGGCTATTGCAGAAGAGATCTTCAGGGATCTTTTTGAAGAAGGTGGTTTTGCAACAAAGCCTTTGAAGTTCATGGCTTTTTTATTTAGAAGTGCAGGAGTTTAATGAATGGCGTGAACAAAGAGAAAGGGAAGAAGTGGAATGGATGGAAAACCCCCCTGTGACTTGTCCCCAATGTTACAAGTCCTTTCTCGTCATCGATGGTTGCCAGGCTACGTAAGTTGTTCCATTATGTTTCTCATGGAAAGTACATCTACTTAGTTGTCCGTGCTGTTCGCTTTCTTTCGTGTCACAATGTCCACTTTCTCCTTCCCTTAACTTTTCCGAGTCTCTTCAATCGGCAATTTCTTCGCATTCATACGGCTGTCACCATGATCTCACTTGTCAAGCCTTGAAATGTGGTTTGATTCTCACATGTATTACTTGTCAATTTAGCAATCAGGTTGCCTAGCTGTTTTACTACTACTTTTTGTTTATTTATTTGTTAATATGATGAACCTGAGGTTAATTCGTGTCATATTCATTGTCAGATGTTGAATGCTGCAAGACTTTTTACGAGTTTGAAATAAAGGAAGCGATACCGATTTGATTTTTCACTGTAGTTCCTAAGCCGTTGTAACGGTTTTCATACTTCAAATCATATGGATGGATATTTGTGCAAGGAGAGGTACTTCTGCTGAAGCCTGAAATTTCGTAAATTGTAGGTTACTGTAGCATACTCTCCCACTACAGTAACCTACCATAATCCTACAGTAGCCTACGACATACAAGAGTCCTTCAGTAGAAGTTGATATTGAGATGGCATTGTACGATGACGACGATGATGATGACGTGCCTGCAGTGCCTGTGCCTAAGGAAGCACCAAGTGAGCTTTATATACCTTGTATATGCATAATGTTCTCTTTAGAACCAGAACCTTCTCCAGCACCCAATCCAAGTCCTTCATTCTCTTCTAAAATATCCCTCAAATTCCTTCAAACACAAATTCAACAGAAGAGAACAGCACAACCCGCTCCGAACCCTATGCTTTCCATGGTAGAAATGGAATTTCAGATGATTAAATGATAGTTCCTTCTTTAGCCGAAGCCCTCTCCAGCCGGAGTAGTCGATTTGACTGGAAGATCCCGTCTTGTCCCCATCAAACCATTGAAACCAGTTGTTGCCAAGGCCCTCGCAGATTCTGTCCTTCCAATGTTCGTCAACAAAGCTGCGATGGATGACAAGGTAGAATGAATGAATGAAGAGTATCATTGTCATTCTTGGAGGTACTCATGTTCGGTGAGATTACAATTGAGAGGGAATATCAACCGGCATGTCCCAATGACTTCTATCTATTCAAGAAGAAGAAGGAAGAACAAGAGGTGAGAAAAGAGGGATATGGATATTTGCGCCATTATGGTGAAATGGACAGAAACGCTTTCAATCTGACCATTCTGTCGGCGCATCTGTCCATTTCACCACTATGGCGCAGATCCCCACGACGGTGTTGTCTTTAACCAGACATATGAATGATTCTCGATTGCAGGCACGAGAGAAGGCTGCGCGAGAGATTGCTGATAGATTGGAGAGAGAACACAAGGAGGAGATGGGTAAGAGAGAAAAGGGAGCTGCATTTGCCCCTCCTTCATCACTTCAACTATCGCCACCACGAGAAAAGACTCCACCTAAGGTGAGTGACACACGAGTACAAACTACAAATGTATCCCCACTCATTTGAGGTCGAAGAGTCCGCAACCAAATTCACTCCCCCTGCTGCATTCAAACCATTTGGACAAAGTGGAAGAGGATTGGGAGTGGCTGCAAATATTATGAGCAAGATGGGATACAGGTACGGTAACTTGCGATATTGTTGCATTTATGTAAATAGTTGTGGATGATTCATACCGTTTTGTTTAGATTATATCATTGATTCCTGACAATCATGCAATATTTAACGTTTTGTTTCAAATTGTAAAATTGCAGAGAAGGATCTGGACTGGGAAGGTCTGAGCAAGGAATATCAACTGTGGGTTCAGTTTTCGTTTGTTATATTTGATCATACCATGGCTAATCCTTAAAAGTGGGTGCACTCGGACTTTTGGAAATTGGGAATCGAAAAATAGGAAAATATAGTAGTGATACTGTAGCAAACCAAAAACTGTGGTTGTGACTTATTTAAAAAAATTGTTCTTGGGTAATTATTTTTCCACCTCGCCGAAAAACTCAGCCAAGGAAAAAGTGCTTGATTTCATTTGATTTGAAGGTGATTTGACGATAAAAGTTTTTTTTTAGTCTCATGTATTTATTTTCAGGCAATTGTGATGGAGAAGACAGGAAAAGGAGGAATGGGAATGATCATTGAACCTCCTCCAACCCAAGCTCGTAAGTTTCTTTTTAAAATTTTCTCCAGACTATTTGCACCTTTTGAGCTCCTGCTCCAATGTCACAACAGGCCATTTCTGAAGCAATGAAGACTGCAACCAAAGTCGTCCTTCTCAAGGTATTTGAAACTACTTCTTACCACTACCGTAATGCTACAGTATACCACAGTAACGTAAAGGATATTACAGTACACTGATTCTGAGCTTTAGCAGAAATTCCCCTTCTTTTTTACATTTTAAATTGTACGATGTTGAGAACATGGTGACCGAAGAAGACGTGGACGATGAATTGGAACCTGAAATCAGGGAAGAAATGGCCAAGTATGGACAGGTTGTTGATGTCATTATCCATAAGGTCAGAACTGTTTCCAATGGATTGGGTGACATAACATAGTCATTCAGATGTCAACTCCTTCTTCTGGAGACGAAGTGAGAATATTCGTCGAATTCACAAATGTTGCACAAGCAATCAAGGCTTTCATTGTACAATCTGGTTAGTGTGTCTCTTATTGATTTGTATGAATTCCTTGTGTTACAGGACGTTTCTTTGCTGGCAGACCAGTGCAAGCTTCATTTTATCCCATGGATGAATTCACAGGCAAACAATATGAGTAAACTCTGTAAGCTATGTTGAGTAGCAAATGGAAATGCGAAGGGGAAGCAGTTTATTCTGCATAGTAAACAAGAAGTATTTATTCGTGTTTCGAATAGTTGTTGTTACTTTGTCATTAATGCACGATTGGAAGTCTGAAACTATAAATGATCTCATCACGTATGTGCACTTGAATCTGTTCTCGGTAATATACCGCTACTCGTCTATCTGAAGTTGAATAGCAATAATTGAGGCACACTCAGAGTGGAAGACTGCTGAGCCCTGGGAATTTGCGCCGCAATGGTGAAAGGGACAATTACGCCATTATTCTTAGCATCCTCATGGCACATTTGTTCATTTCACCATTATAGCGCAAAGATCCATGGGGTAGTAGTATTCCACATACTGTTCATTTGAGATGGAAACACTTCGAGTTGTTCAATTGGATGCCAACACTCTGCAGTCAGAACTCGGCAACATTTCCCGTGATGCTTGGCAGGTTCTCATTCTCCACCATCTACCGTATCCTTTCCTTTTCCATTCAGCAAGCCCTTTCTTCCCTTCCTCCTCGAGTTCAATCCTTTCTTGATCGTTTCTCTCCAGATGTTCATTTCCTCATAGACAGTGTCTACTGGAGCACCATTCTCACCAAGAGTATAACATTTCTCCCATACTCAATTGGAATTCTTCTTCAGATTCGACAGTTGGTCAATCATTCATGGACATTTCTTATTCTCCTTTACTCTCGAATGGAAAGAAGTTCGGCCATTTCATTTTCTCTGTCCTTCTTCCTTATCTGACACAACGACTTTCTTCGTTTGTTGATGAGGTTTGACTTCTTTTTGATAAAAAGTAAAAGTCCAATGTTCAGAGGAGTCCTATGATCCGCTTCATTCAAAAACTTCGGTTGTTTACCGAGGTTGGTTGCCTGTGTGCATCTTGTGTGTTGTTCACATTGATCCTCTTTCTTGATCCTCAAGTGAAAAGGGCGATGGAAGTAAAGAAGTAGAGTAGAATGGGCAGTTTGGATGTGCGCGTTCTCTTTTCTGCTGTAACACTCACACGGGGCAAATGAGAAAGAGAAGAAGAGGATAGGATGAAGGAGGAAGAGAATCTCAGTGTATGACAACACACTCATTCAGATGATCTCTATTCTACATTTCATTCATTTTCTTCGTAAAGGAGGACCAAGTACTCTTATAGAAAATACACTTGGAATGAGAACTCAATATGGAAGACCGCCCTCCATTGGTCAGTCATGTACAACATACTTCATATCTCAATCATTTACAACAATGAATAACTATACACCGGATAATATTAGTAGAATTTGCACATAATACATGCGAGACACCGTTTGGACAGAGTAGGGAAATGACTGAAATAGACAACAATCGACTAAGAAGCAATGAATGAACAAGAGAGTCTTTCAGGGGCAGTTAACATGGAAGAACAGAACAGGGAACTATTGTGGAATCTATTCAGAGATGCCCTTCTACTCGCATCCCCAATCATAGCCATTCTATATAGAGTATATGAGAAGAGAATAGGAAGAGGACTAATGAATGATAGAATGGAAGGGGATGAGATTGGATGTACTGTATGTGGTAGTCAAAGGGCAATTGTCCCAGTCAGAGTCACTCCCTGTTCATGCATTGCATGCTACTGGTGTATGCAAAGTGCTGCAGACAATTGTGCCGTGTGTGAAAAAAGGGTAGATGGAAGAGAAATTCTCAGAGGAAAGGAAATGGGCAAATAGGATGGGATCTCGTAGGGAAGAACAGTTTACAGTAGTCGTGTATCCAATCTGAAAGTAATCAATAATTGATTGACATATCACTTTGTACATAGTTATCGGATAGAATGAGCTCAGAATACGAATTGCCATTACTTTGTTACTCTGTGATAGCCCTTTCCGTGTAAATAATGTTGTGATAAATCGCAACTTGTACTCTTTTGTGTAATGCGGCAGATGCATGATAAGTGGAAAGAGTATATGATATGAAGAGAGGAGAGGATGTGAAAGGAATGAGAGATTGTGTTGATGTAAGAGAGAAGAGAGAAGACAGTGAGGAAGGGCCAGGATGAGTCTGCCCTGAGGGATTGTGTCAGGTGGTTGAGACTAGAAAACAACGAAGAAGCAGTCCCGTTCAATGTTACGTGGATGGAATGAATAGGGAAGAGATGAACTGTTTGTCATTGAAGGAAGGAGCCAATGACACTTCAAATCACATTTGATCGACAGCAAACCAAGAGGGAGGATGAAGGAAAGAGGAAGGATTACATTCATTCAATATCAAGAGGAACAATAGATACAGTACCCAAATGGGAAACTGACCGTATCCTCTTCAATGCTCATCCTTCCCCTTTCCTCCTGCAGCCATAGCAGAAGTGGCAACCATGTAGAGAAGACCCATGAGGATGATGAGAATGCAGACGTTTACGATCAGAATGACAGTATTCTTATCCTGAACAATGTCGATTACAGTATCCTCCCCTTGATTGATCCCATTGACTGATGAACCATCCTATCTCTTCCCTCTACCTGATGATCTCAAACCTAATCTTCTTCCTCTTTTCTTTTCTTTGTGGCAGAGGCAATGAAACACACGTAGTGTGAAGGGACAACTGTTATTTTTATATGCAACTAGTTGAATGTAGAGTGAACTGCACGAATAGTAAATGAAGGGGTACGGTAAGTGGATTGTACAATGAATAGTAGAGAGTACTGTATTCAAGATGACTTACAAAGTGTTGTTCTGCAACCTCGACGAGAGATGCTTTCCTACTTCCAGAAGGTCTTCTTCCATCTGCAGATACAGATGATCGTCGTACACCGTGCATGGTTGTCCTTGGTATGAGTCTCCCTCTCCTCTCCCTTCCTCCCCTCCCCTTCCCCGTGACTCCTCCCTCCTTACACTCATAGAATGACAAAACAGCTCTGACTCGTGCCAAGCTGCGGTTCATCCCCTATCGGGTGTCACTTTCTGAACAATCAACCACATTCCATTCATTTATCTCAGTCAGTTCATATCACATATAATCCTAGTATGAGTGTCAGTTCCCTGAGTCTTAGTAGTATTGCTTTCTGGACTTGTCTCCTTCTTCTACTGCTAATATAGTACCCGGTGGGACTCCGCCTACTCTGAAAGGGAACAATCTGAGAGTGGAAGGAAAGAGTTCAAAACCTTTCACCAAGACCATACAATAGGGCTTGGACAATATCCGTAACCTTCTTTCGTGCAGTTTCTGCATCATCAGATTTATGCTGAATAAAGAGCATGAAAATGAATTGTAAATGATATCACTAACCTTTTCAATCAATTCCTGTGTGTCTACTGGCTCTCCTATCGTAATCTCCACGGTCTGCAATCACACAATCAACAAAGGAACAGTCAAAAAGCACTCACATTCCCAAATTTAGGATAGAAAGGTGGATGATTCGGCCAAACTTTGTCCATTCCATTAACCCATATTGGAAGAAGAATGGGAGGCGGAGAAGTACATTCCATGATAAGTCGACCAACTCCCCATTTCAATCTGCATACTGACAATCTGATATGATGACAAAGCAATGATACTAACCGAATAGGTTTGTGGTCCTCGACAACTCTTCCTTCAGGAAAGACATGCACCCATGCACAATCTTCCTTCATCTTCTGTAGACAGAAGTCCATTCCCTTCTGATAGACTCCTTCTCCACGTACACATGGAACACAACGACCAAGGGAGAATATCCTCAATTACCATTCATACTCCACAATCTCAACTCTCAACTAACGTCGTGTGCCACTGCTTGGTGAAACAGATGTTATGAGCAGTCAGTGTGTATCTAAAAGTGAATAGTAGCATAGAAAGGAAGAAGGACGGTAGTCCTATTACAAGAAAAGCTCTAGAAAGAGAATGACTGACCTCTGCCTATCGATGTTGTTTCTGAACTCACGCAAAGTCTGCAACGCTGAAATGAAATGGTAAAGTGACCGAAAAGGAGATGTCAAACTGACTCCACATCAAAGGATCATCAATGTTGCATCGATGGTTGGATACTGTAATCAATGGTCGATCCTTCCTCTCTTCCAGTAACTTTATTAGCCTATCCTTATTCTTTACTGCCAACTTATTGGCTCCTAAGACAGTGTTTTCAGCACAGCTACAGTATCCCACATACCGCCAACAAACATTATTTTTGAGCAGGCTCCGACGAAACATGTTATCATGCGTGACTTCAGTCGATATAATGTGCTTGGTTTGCCTTCAGGAAATGGCCAAGGAAAAGTAAACCCTCCCTGAGACAATAACATTGAAAATAAGGATGGAGAGTGAAGATAACCAACTTTTAGTGACTTGTCTTGCATTCCTCCCGTCATATTCACCGCGCCCCGAGGCGGGAAGCCTCAAACAAACGATATTAATTCTGATGACAATGCAAACGCTACAGATATCAGGAAAAATTTCTTAAGAATAACGAAATTCAAATTCCAATACTCAAAAAGCTCAAAAAAAAGTCTAAAAGGGCAAGCTTCTTTAGTGATAAAACTGGAGATGATAAAGAAGGTCTATGCTCGCATATCGCCAGTATCAATAAGTGAAAATAAAGTTCGCAAGGGGATACATAATATTTAGCCAAATTTTTCAGAAACGTAATGAAAGTGCTCAAATGAACTAGTGCGCGACAATATTACTGTAATTCAGGTTACGGTACATCATCCGCAGAGCAGAGATTTACGCACTTTCGTTGCGAAGACTTGTAAAAAATTTTACGAATTGAATTAATTAATTAGTAGATGCAATTTTTCATTTCATACTACAAATCATATCTTGAATTTAAAAAAATGATTTATAGATCGCAATGGCGGACGCACCCCGTCGATCATTGCGTCTTCGTAACACGAACATTCCTCATAAACCCCCAGAAAATAAGATGAAAGGACCTGGTACCAAGAGAAGATCAACATCTGGTAATACTGTCGAAAGTTCTCCGAAGATTGCAAGATCTTTGAAGGACAAGGAAGGTATGCAGATACTCAGTCAATCTGATCAGCAGAGACAAGTAGTTTTCATGATTAGGAATATAGTGTTTCAGAGGAAGTAGAAGCTGAGAAGAAGATAGTAGACAAGAATGAAGTAATGTCGAAATCTACAAAAGTTTCTGTAAAATCGGCCGCCACATCTAGGAAACGTGGGTTCTCTTTTTCAGCTCAACCCTTTGCCTGCTCTGAGCTTGCGCTTTCAGAACAAAAGACTGTAGCTGATGAAGAAGAGGAGAAAGTGGAAAAGAGTGATAGGGATACTGTAGAGTCAATCCACAAAGAAAAGAAGCAAACAAAACCGAGATCAGCTAAGATTTCTAAAAAGTCGGACACTTCTGCTAAGAAACGTGGGTGAAATTCTGCCATTCATTCTTCCCTTTGATATACTTTTTTATTCGTGTAGATCTATGCTTGATCCGATTTGTACAATTTGCGTAAAGTTCTTCCAGAGCTATTAATTTGCAGATATTTATTACAATGATGCCTCAAATGTTAAATTATGCTCAATCTCAGAACAAATCTCGAAGGAAACTGAAGAAGAGGATAAAATGGTAGACGACGAATCGCCTAATCTGAATGATGTACCCAATAACACAACATCTTCTCGGCCTAAAAGGGGCTGCACTCTGAAGAGAAAGACGAAGGTTACTGTAGAGGTATGTGAACTTTTATATCAATCATATTGATTTTATTATTTAGTCTACTGAAGATGATAGTGATAGTGATGAATATGAAGAAGAATCAGAGATTCCTAAGAATAGAAAGATAACTAAGGGAAAAGGGAAGAATAGTGAAACTTCTTCTGATGACAACAGTATTCACGAAGAAAAGGAAGAAGAACAGAAGCCTTCTAAAGTTGTTAACAAGAGAAGCGTAACTAGGAAGACGAAGGCTGCTACAGTACCCGATGTTGTGACAAAGAAGAAGAGATCTACAGTACCCACTCGTCACGTGGATGAGGAAGAGTACGTATATGCATTGATAGCCATTGATTATTTCAAAGTTTCGTTGTGATGATGTTCTAGTTTCTGCTGTTTAGACTGATTACCTGGGAGAAAAAAGCGAAAGCAATGAAGAAAAAGTTTCGTGATAAGGAGAAAGTGGCTAACATGTCAACTCCCAAAATGGGGAAAGTGAAAGCATTTGTGGAAGGACTACTGAAGGTTCGACGTCAACTAGTTTTGGGAATTCATTCTCAGTTCAGGGCCGAATTACTGAAATGGACGAAAGGGAATCAATCAAGGAACTTCAGAAGCTTGCAGTTCAGTCATACTTTCTTTAAGGTTCATATCTCTTTATTCAGGCTCAATTCGCAGAGGAGAAGAGAAGAGCAAGATTGGGAATTGTTGATCGACTGAGGGAGGATGTAGCTAAGGGTGGTATGGAAGAGGATGAACATGCAAATGATGAATCCGATGAGGAAGATGAATGGGAAGATGTTGAGGTATTGGGATAACTATGGATGATGATAATGGGGTTTGTTTCTAGCCGATCGAAGATGCTGTTACGAGTTCTCATTCAAAGCCAAAGACACTTTCTGTGTTGGTAGATCATCCAGTGAAAGGAGAGGCTGATTGGAGAAGCCGGTGAGATGGGACTAGCAGTTTGAATGAAGAATATATCTCATTGAAGATGGCTGAGAACTGAAGTGAATAGAGAAGTGAGACATCGCAGATATGTACAGCACAAGGTATGCAAGGATGAAATAGTACAGTAGTTCCGGGAAAAAGACCCGAGCGCTATGGACAATTACGCCATAATGGTTATATGGACACTTGTGCTATGACATGATGGCGCAGATGTCCATTTCACAATAATGGCGCAATTGTCCTCTTGTTGTTCCTCATTCAGGTTCATCTCCTTTGTTATGCTTCTCATCTTCGCCATCTCGCTTCATTGTCCATTTCCACCTCCTCCATCCTTCTGGGTACCGTATGACTCATAACTCCTATAGAAATATTTGAATATTCAGGAAAAGTTCTTTCTATCATTCCTTGGGCATTGGAAGACATGAATTGGGATGAAATTTTTGAGTGGTTCATGGCACAATTCACGGTGCGTGACACATTTTCTTCTATTGCAAAGTGGTTGATTTCAGGAAGGATTTGATGGAAATGAAAGTGAGGAGAAGAGACTGGAATATCTTGTTGAGAAGAGAATGAAGGGAAATGAAAAGGAAACCGCAATGGCAGAGGCTCATTTCCAACATTACAATTTTTCTGCTTTTAGTTGTTCTTCTCAACAGCAAGAGCTGCGGGTAAACTGGCACGATTGGTTATGGCCTGTGATGTTATGTCGAAGAAATTGCCTTTGGTATGTGTCTACATTCATCACATTCGTTTTCATATATGTATGTGTTTTGAAGGCTGAAAAAGAGAAGAACACGAAGGGAAAAGAGAAAACAAAGATGTCTAAAGAAGAAGACAGAAATAGATTGTACTGGTGTGAAATATGGGATAAGATCAATGAGAAATGGATTGGTGAGTGTCTGATCTGATCCATTTCAATGAATACAGTACACCTATCAGCTGTTGATCCTGTGACTGGAACATACAGTGATCCTTCGTCCATTTCCATTTCTCAATCGTGTCTTTACGTCTTGGCCATTGATTCAGGTATAAATTTTTCACATCTGCACTTGTAATATAGAACGGTTATATAATATGTTGTTATTCAGAGTTTGGCATCCGTGACGTCACTGCCCGATATGTCTCACATTCTCTCTTTGTAAGTAGAGACTTTCGTATGAAGAGAGCTGATGTTGAATGGATGGAAGACACTTGGACTGCTGAGGTACACAATTACTAACTGATGGTACTGTAGAATGGTCATATAAGGCATTCTCTTGTAACAATCATCGTAGTTTAATGGAAGACAAAGAATGGGAGAAGATGTTGATGGAAGAGCCATTGGCCACTACTGTCATTGCATTCAAGGACCATCCTCTGTTAGTATTCTTATCTGGATTGTCAAGAGATTTCCTTGTTCAGATACGTCCTGGATAAGGATGTTCTCAAAGCACAAGCCATTTACCCTGAGGATACATTGCCCATTGGAGAGATTAAGGGATACAAGGTCGGTGCCCACTATGAAAGACAATATCGGTTTTCATTTATACTTTATGCAACCATAGTCTTGTAAAATGCATCGTTTACTAAGAAATAACATCTGTTCAGATCTACCCTCGTTCTGCGGTTCATCCCATAGAGACAGAGAATTGGTATCAGAAGCTGGGACGACAGATTAGGGTGAGTTAGTGGATACGGTAACAGAGACCACTATTCCATTCAGGAGGGAGAGGAACCAACAAAGGAGAAGAATGTGACTAATCCATTCACTGGGATGAAGTACACGAATGGACTGTATGGATATTGGCAGACGGATCAATGGGATGGAGGAGAAGTCAAAGATGTGAGAGATTACTGTATTGGATGGAAATGGAGTGATTATGTTGAGGGAGTGGTTCCTCGTAATGAATTCGACAATGTGTACATGTATCAACCAGAAATGTGCCCCAAGGGAGGAATTCATCTCACTCCACAAGGACTCATGCAGGTAAGAATACAGATGGACGAGTCTCGATCTTTGCTTGAGACGGCATCGGATATGGGATTGGACTATGCCCAAGCTGTTGTTGGATGGCAATTCAAGGGAGGAAACATCATTCCAATGTTAGTTCCATCACAATAACTATGTCCATGTCTTGCATTCAGATTGAGTGGAGCAGTTTATGCCAAGGACGACCTTCCTCAACTCATTCCTGCATGGAAGAATTATGAGAAGGAGAGAAGGGAGGAGGAGAAAAAGGTACAATTCGTTCTCATATCATTCATTCATTTACTGCTGCTTCAGCGTCGCAGTGAGAAGGCAATTGAGAATTGGACAAGATTCATTCGGTTGGTACTAGGGTTGGCAGTATGACTAAATTTTCGGATATGTTTCACCGTGACTATATATATTGTATTTATAAGAGCTGCGAAACATATCCGAAAATTTAGTCATACTGCCAACCCTAGTTGGTACCGCATTCATGTTTTTGTCTTCACAATTCACATTTAATCTATCTAGTGGATCCCTTCGTCTTCACTCAATGAGATGTCGATTTGCACCCATTCTGGAGATGGGCAAGAAGAAGGAAAATGAGAAGAAAGTAGAGGTAGAGACTGGAAAGGTTGTCCGAGTTACAGTAATCTACGAAGACAATCGAATGGTTCAGAACGAAGAGAAGGAAGCAGAACAAGTTTCTTGGCCTCCAAGATCTTATGGAGCGGAAATGTTCGAATTCTGATTTTTATTCGATTTTTTGTTGTATAGGGCTTCAATTTATCACTTCGTGCATTTCCATAATATCTTAGTTAATGCTTTATGTATACTTTGAATTTTGTTTTTGAATCTTGCTCCATACATTCCGAGTAATGACTTCCTGCCGGTTTCCAATGTATAATCTCATCCCGTTAATATCTCAACTGATATCCATGCTTTATTCTTCTGAATCATCCAGCACCCTGAAGATTCTGGTGTAAATAGTTGTTACGCTTTGTTTTAATAATAAACCTTTTGTATATCCTCCTGTGATTATACTTGTTATGGTTCTGATGATCCATTGAGTATTTCATGGTCATGTCAACCAGTTAGTGATCATGAAATGTTATCCAGAAAACAATGGCGGACGCACCCCGTCGATCATTGCGTCTTCGTAACACGAACATTCCTCATAAACCCCCAGAAAATAAGATGAAAGGACCTGGTACCAAGAGAAGATCAACATCTGGTAATACTGTCGAAAGTTCTCCGAAGATTGCAAGATCTTTGAAGGACAAGGAAGGTATGCAGATACTCAGTCAATCTGATCAGCAGAGACAAGTAGTTTTCATGATTAGGAATATAGTGTTTCAGAGGAAGTAGAAGCTGAGAAGAAGATAGTAGACAAGAATGAAGTAATGTCGAAATCTACAAAAGTTTCTGTAAAATCGGCCGCCACATCTAGGAAACGTGGGTTCTCTTTTTCAGCTCAACCCTTTGCCTGCTCTGAGCTTGCGCTTTCAGAACAAAAGACTGTAGCTGATGAAGAAGAGGAGAAAGTGGAAAAGAGTGATAGGGATACTGTAGAGTCAATCCATAAAGAAAAGAAGCAAACAAAACCGAGATCAGCTAAGATTTCTAAAAAGTCGGACACTTCTGCTAAGAAACGTGGGTGAAATTCTGCCATTCATTCTTCCCTTTGATATACTTTTTTATTCGTGTAGATCTATGCTTGATCCGATTTGTACAATTTGCGTAAAGTTCTTCCAGAGCTATTAATTTGCAGATATTTATTACAATGATGCCTCAAATGTTAAATTATGCTCAATCTCAGAACAAATCTCGAAGGAAACTGAAGAAGAGGATAAAATGGTAGACGACGAATCGCCTAATCTGAATGATCTACCCAATAACACAACATCTTCTCGGCCTAAAAGGGGCTGCACTCTGAAGAGAAAGACGAAGGTTACTGTAGAGGTATGTGAACTTTTATATCAATCATATTGATTTTATTATTTAGTCTACTGAAGATGATAGTGATAGTGATGAATATGAAGAAGAATCAGAGATTCCTAAGAATAGAAAGATAACTAAGGGAAAAGGGAAGAATAGTGAAACTTCTTCTGATGACAACAGTATTCACGAAGAAAAGGAAGAAGAACAGAAGCCTTCTAAAGTTGTTAACAAGAGAAGCGTAACTAGGAAGACGAAGGCTGCTACAGTACCCGATGTTGTGACAAAGAAGAAGAGATCTACAAT
>JACMIF010000640.1:0-11607 GCA_014805445.1 Diplogasteroides magnus | reverse complement strand
AGAACAGAAGCCTTCTAAAGTTGTTAACAAGAGAAGCGTAACTAGGAAGACGAAGGCTGCTACAGTACCCGATGTTGTGACAAAGAAGAAGAGATCTACAATACCCACTCGTCACGTGGATGAGGAAGAGTACGTGGTTTGGTTCATTTTCTGTTACTTTTTAGTTTTACAGAATGGTAGAATGGGAGCGAAGAGTTCAGAAAATGAAGAAGAAGATTCGCGATCTGGAATTCGAGGCCAATTCGTCTGGACCCTCAATGAGAAGAATTCGCACTTTCATTGCAAACTTGCTGATTGTTCGTTTTTCGACAGTACTGTAAGGAATGGTCTCATTGAGGGAAGAATAACTGAATTGGACGAGAGAGAATCAATCGATGCTGTGCAGAAGTTGAAAGTGAGAAGAGTATTTGTTCCCTTTATGAGTGTGAAATCGAGGCTGAATTGATTGAAGAGAAGAAAAGGACGAAAATAGGAACCTTTGATAGATTGAGAGAAGATGTGGCTAATAGGGAAGAAGAGAATCGAAGGATTATGGAAGAATCGGATAATGAGGATGAAGATGAATGGGAGGATGTTGAGGTATTGTCGTAATCTTTAAATGTTGGAATAAATATCTTCAGCCAATTGACGAATATTTTGAACCAGGGAAGACGAAGCCACTTAATCTCTCACTACTTGTCAATCAACCTTTGAAAGGAGTTGCTGATTTTTGGAGCAAGTAAGGGGTGAAAGACTAGAGCGCCATGAACATTTGTGCCATCATGATGAAATATTGTATCTGTCGATTTCACCAC
Source organism: Diplogasteroides magnus (assembly GCA_014805445.1). Classification (NCBI taxonomy): domain Eukaryota; kingdom Metazoa; phylum Nematoda; class Chromadorea; order Rhabditida; family Diplogasteroididae; genus Diplogasteroides; species Diplogasteroides magnus. Next base: position 10,813 of record JACMIF010000640.1, on the reverse strand, counting down.
TATGGCGCAAAAATTAATTGCGTAGTTGTCTTCCAACCAACTTAAAATATTGAGTGTTATAGATGGATGCGAACAGAAGTGAATAGAGAAGTACGAAATCGTAGACATATCATGCACAAGGTGAGAGTCAATTGGATATTGTAATTAGAGTAAGGGAAGAAAGCAGAAGTACATTATTCTGTCATCTCATTCCCTCTGAGTGGTTGTCTCTCTCATGTGTTGAAAACCCCTCCGAGGGAATTAGACGACAGAAAAATGCTCTCCAGCTTGATTTCCGTTCCCTTTTTGTAATATCTTTCCATTGACAGATTCATCTCCTCTGTTTCTGTTCTCATCTTCGTCATCTTGCTTCACTTTCTATCTCGAACTCTTCTCTTCTATATGGTACTCATTCTTCCTACAACACCGAGAACAATGCTGTCTTTGTAGCTTTGATGTTATCCCTTCTTCAATCACAGTACAAATTTGAAGGAAAGAAGCTTCTCGAATGGTTTTCCAGCGAATTTCAGGTTTTCTTGTTACAGTACCTATATTTCCATATCTATTTTTAGAAGAAAGATTTAGAAGAAGGAGATGTGAATGACATTGAAGAGAAAGTGGAATGTCTTGTAGGAGAAAGAAGAATGAGGAATGAGAAAGATGCAGCAATGGTTTGTCATTCCTTCATAGATGTCCTCTACTCAATCCATTCAGTTCTTCTTCTCTGCACTCACTGCTACAGGAATAATCGGTCGTCTTGTGATGGCATGTGATGTTATGAGAAGGAAGATGACAGTGGTCAGTTCTCTATTATCATTGTGAAGAAGGAAGTATTGTAGAATGGAAAGGAGACAAAGGTGAAAGGGAAGAAGAAGATGAAACAACCTGTTGATATGGAAGAAATGAGAACGTATTGGTGTGAAATCTGGAGTGAAGACGATAAAAAATGGATGGGTGAATAGGATCTGATGCGTATTCTTCAATAATATGTTTCAGTTGTGGATCCTTGGACCTGCACTTACAACGATGCATCGTCCATTCACATCTCCGATTCTATTATGTATGTACTAGCGATCGATTCAGGTTTGATTTTCCCTTTTCACTATTGTACAATCTGTCAATGAATTTTACTTTGTTATTCAGAGTTTGGAATTCGTGACGTCACTGCCCGATATGTCTCACCTTCTCTTTTTGTAAGCAGAGACTTTCGTATGAAGAGAGCTGATGTTGAATGGATGGAAGACACTTGGACTACGAAGGTTTGCCCACTGCTCTTTGATTCATTGTACAGGTTGTTAACAGGCATTCTCATCCAATGTTCGCCGTACTCGAATGGAAGACAAAGAATGGAAGAAGATGTTGATGGATGAGCCATTGCCGAATACTCTCATTGCATTCAAAGGACATCTACTGTACTCTCTTCTTCCTTATTGACACCATTCTCTTCTCGTTCAGATATGTCCTCGAGAGAGATGTTCTGAAGATGGAAGCCCTGTATCCTGAGGACATCGAACCTATAGGAGTGGTCAAAGGGCACAAGGCAATACTGCTGTTCTTCTCTGAGATATCTTCTCTTTAGATCTTCCCTCGTTCCTCCGTCCATCCTCTTGTCACTGTGAATTGGATTCCTAAACTAGGAAGAAAGATCAGAGTGACAACTGTGAATGAGATTTGATTGACTAATCTGATGTTAAGGAGGGAGAATGTCCTCTGAAGTTCAAGAAGGAAATGCGTCCAACAACAAAGGAGAAGTATCTTGTGGGACTATATGGATACTGGCAGACTGATCAATGGGACAATGGAGAAGTCAAAGATGTGAGGATCTCAATGAATGACAATCAAGGACAATTACATGTTGAGGGTCGCATACCTCGCAATGAATTCGATAATATCTACATGTATCAACCAGGAATGTGTCCCAAGGGAGGAATTCATCTCACTCCAATTGGACTCGTACAGGTATCACAACTAATCTATCAACACACGAAGAGATGATTGTAGACAGCTATTGATTTGAAGTTAGACTGTGTTCCTGCAGTGATTGGATGGCAATGGAAGGCAGGAAACGTCGTTCCCATGTTAGTCTTTAGAGGGATACTGTAGGGATACTGTAGTGGAAGACTGTCTTCATTTAATTTACCATTTCACTTGCCATTGTCTTCAGTTACAATGGGGCAGTTTATGTGAAGGAAGACCTTCCACGACTCATTCCTGCATGGAAAGAATATGAAAAGAGAAGAAGACAAGAGGAAAGAAAGGTTTGAGACCACTTAATTACACTTAACTATGCTATTATTATAGCGTCGGAGTGAGAAATCATTAGGAAACTGGAAGAGATTCATTCGGTGAGATTGATCCTTATACAACAAGTTGAATATGGAATGAATTGAGTGGATCCCTTCGTCTTCACTCGATGAGATGTCGATTTGCACCTATTCTAGAGATGGGAAAGAAGAAGGAAAATGAGAAGAAGGGAGAGGAAGAGACTGGAAAGGTTGCCTGAGTTACAGTAATCTATGAAGACAATCGATTGTTTCAGAACGAAGAGAAGGAAGCAGAACAAGTTTCTTGGCCTCCAAGATCTTATGGAACGGAAATGTTCGAATTCTGAGTAGGACGTTACATTTTGGTTTCTCTTAAGAGCTAATTCTAGATAAAATTACAATTTAGTTCATTTTGAATTTTTAATAATCTTTCATCATGTCGCCTTATTGTTTGACATGTGCGTTTTACATTCCGAGTAATGTTTCTTCACCGGTACTTTTCAATATGTAATTTTTCAACCACCTGGTTTGATAACATTTCGAGTACTCAGATATCACCTCTGTAAACAGATCTCTTGATAAACCTAATTTATTGCTTTATATCCATGGAGTATTTCCACGTAGTGACTTTTTTTGAATTTGGGCATCAACATACGTAGAAAAATGTTCTACCAGAAGGACGTGATGATTCATCCAAATATTGGATGAACCTTAATCCTCTACAATTAGCAGCCAATGGAATGACTATTCTCATTCTGTTTGTCAATGAGTCTTTCACTCGTGTACCCATGTTCATCCTCTTCATATACCTCTTCATCCCCTCTCAATGCGATCATTCTATATATCCTTCTGCATCTCCAATCAAGAGAGAATATCTCCTTGAGAGTCAAAGACTCTATGATCTCCTTATGAATGACTACGAGAAGGCACTGTCCCCTGCATTCACTCAGTGTTAGTTACGGTTTCAAAATCGGCAATTTTGTCATCATTTTTCTCTGTCGAGCTGTTGTCTATCAACGGGAGAGGCAACCGCCTTCAGGAGAAGAATGATGACAAATTTACCGATTTAGAACCCCTATTGTCAATCCCCTCAACGCCTGTATCTCACAATGAGCCATTCTAGTTGACAATCCATGGGCAGAACAGATTCCTCCACTGGAAGTAGTCCTTGAATTGGATGGAATCATCCTGCTGGGACTTGTTCGTTTTTCCTTCTTTTACACATTCTTGTATGAGTTGCAGAACGAAAACGAACAAATATTGAATGTGATAGTGGATCTCCAAATGGTGAGTATTTCCATTCGGGTGAAAGACAGGAGCACCATGGGTATTTGTCCATAATGGTGAAATGGACAAATCGCATTTGCCCATTTGAGTCAGATTGATTTTATTAATATGGCGCAAATGTTCATGGCGCTCATGTCTTTCAACCTAATATTCGCTTTCACATTCTTCTTTTCGTAGTCTTGGACAGACGAAAGATTGTCATGGAATGAAAGTGAACATGGTGGAATAAGTGAATTGTATGTGAGAAGGAACAAATTGTGGATGCCTGATGTTTCACCTTATGAATGGTGAACACAATGATTGTTATTCCATTCAACTCCTCTTTCCAGTCAATCTCTGGATGAATTTCGTCCCAAAGATCTTCAAATAGCCAAGATTTCATCTGATGGTCGAATCTTCTTCCGATGGACTCTCGTTCTTGGTTGTGTATGCAAACTTATGGTTAGTTCCTTCCAATTGCCTTCTTCCTAGACAATTAAACGGGTTGCCTATCTGTCTGTGCGGTAATCCCCAGAGCTTATACTCTGATGCGGATAAATTGTATTGTGCTTCTTGTATCTGTCTGTAGATAAGTATGTGTGTTCATAATACCCGACTACAATATTCAACGTAGTTCTAGAGACTAGGGTTTCTAAATCGGTAGTGAAGTGCATTTCTCATTCGTCTGATTTCAGCGGGGTTGTTGTCTCTAAGTTCGATAGACAACCGCTCCGAGTGGGTCAGATGAATGAGAAATGCGCTTTATTACCGTTTTAGAAACCCCTGCTAGAGACCCAGCCGATAATTGGCTTGTACCCTTCAGTTGGTTGAGTATCCATTTGACACTCAAACATGTGCCATCAAGTTCTTTGTGTATCAACACAGTCCTCGTTCACTCAATATCAGGGCGGTATCGGAAAGAGGAGAAAGTGTGAGTGACACAGGGAAACAAGAGAGTAGATTCTGTTCCAGGATGCCATAGGGAATGATGTGTGGTCAGTGGATCAAGTAAAGGGAAAGAGAGTAGAAGAAGAGGACATTCCTGAGGAATCACAAGCAATCACAGTTAGTTATCCTTGTATTCTACCTCTCCTTTCTTATCTTCAGGCGGAATTTTCAATCATTCTTGTCCGTAATTATCTGTTCTACATTGTGTTCATCATAATGCCTACTACTCTTCTCTCATTCCTTTCTATTCTTTCCATGTTCACTGGAAGCAATGACAAGAAGGAAAGACTCAATAAGGTCATTTATCACTCCTGAACGACAGGAACGCCTTGGACAGTTGCGCCATAAACACGAAATGCACACTTGTCCCTTGAGCATGACGAGATCGATGGGGCATCTGCCCGTAATACCGATATGGCGCAAATATTCATGGCGATGCAGTCTTTCGCACCACTCATCCACTCACTCAATCATTCAGGTTGCCATAGGTGTTGGAGCCTTAACTTCAATGACTCTCATTCTCACAATTGTTGCTGATTCAATGCCAAGGAAGAAGAATATTCCTGTCCTTGGTGGGTTTAGAAATCCGTCAAAAAAGGAATTTTCCATTCGTCTAATCTCTGTGGAACAGTTATCTCTGCGTTCGATCGACAGCGGATATGGAGAGATTAGGCGAATGAGAAATGCACTTTCCCACTGTGTTCGTCTATTCATTCCTTCCATTCAGCCATTTTCGTGATAGCCAACATCTTCCTCATTTCCTTCTGTACAGTATTTGCCATGGTTGATCCTCTCTCCTCCCTCCATTCCTTCTTCTCTCGTCGTCTTTCTTAAACTCCAATCGTTGTCCATGCAGATTCTTTGGTAGTCGATGACATGTCATTCAAGTCTCCTCTCCCTTCAAGTACACACAATCAACAAAGTCTTCAGGAATATGAATTCTTCATCTCGGAAGATCAAATTCCTTCGTGTTCTCAAATCAGCTGCCAGCCATTCCAACTTCGCAATGCTCATTCTATTTCAACTGTGCAACCTCTCTATTCTCGTATACATGGCCACATTCTGGAAACAGAGTGAATGAAGGACTCTTTTGTGTGCTTTCGTTCTTTTGCCGTGGGATAATTATGAGTGTGTGGATGGAATTGACCCAAGGTCGTTCCCTTTCCCTCCTGGTCATTCTTTCCCTTCTGTACTTCTCCCCCTTACTATGATCGTACTTTATTTCCTCTCAATACTTCTACATGGAATGGTCAATGGAGGAAATGGTATGTGTTCGTCTTGTACCCTGATTCACTTGGTGTCAAAGCAAATAAATTATGGCTGTGGTTGATATGAAAACGGTTGAACTTGAGTTGGATAAAGCTTAAATGTGCATAGGGCTGAGATCATTAATGATAGTCATAGTCAATGGAACGACGAGTGGAAATGTCTCCTGAATAGAGATCATCATCTTCTGAAAGGGGAGAATGAAGTCAAACCTGGTGAATGAGTACATTTGTTCTCATGGAACGAGGCTGAGGAATGACTGGCGATGTTAAGACTGTATCCAGAAGGGAAGATCATACATGTCTGAATGGAGGGAATTCCCCCTTCTTAATGAGTAGTGGATACCTTTGAGAGGGATAACCAATTGACTGCTGCACAAGGGGGAAAACGACGACGAGTACAGCCAGCTAGACATGAATCGAGGGAAGAAGTCTGAAGGGGAAGGGGTGAGGGAGGAGAGGTATTTCTGAGGGGAAGAGACTGAGGGAACGACGATTCATGTTTAGTTCAATCAACAAATAGTGTAAGACGCATGCGTTCGAGTGCTTTTCCCAAGATCAACATATAAACAAACATCAAACTGACAGTTGTGCAATTTGGCTATTTCGTTATCTGAATCGCCGTGAAGAGGGAAGGGGACTTGAAAGGGGGAAGGGACCATTAAGGGGACTCTGACCTGTACAAGATGTGCATTGAGATCAAGTAGAACTGTTCCCTCCCTCGAAGTGAAACAATCGGGTCGAGAATCACCAATGAAGGTTGTAGCCTTGGATAGACCTACAGGGGGAATGAGAGGGGCAATGGAATGTTCACCCTTAGGGAGACAATTGTTCTCATAGTAGTCTGCTTGTGCAACTTCGAGTGAAGATGCCATCAGGGATGAACTTCCACCATTCAATACACACAACTACAACATATTCACTTTCTATTCCCACTCTATTCCCTCACCTTTCTCGTCAATTCAAAGTTCACTGAAGCACAGAAGAAGGCAGTCTCATCTATGCATCTCTGTAGACATTCATCCACTGAGAACATTGAAAATGTCAATTCCTCGTATCCCTCAATGAAGAAAGTGACAGAATGAATTTAATGGAATGAGTACCTTGAGTACAGAACGAGCCCTTCGAGTGAAACAATTGGATGCCTTGAGGGGAAGTGGAGATTCTGAGATGAAAGAAGAAGGAATTGGAAGGAGAGGAGGAAGGGAAGGGGATAAAGTTGTAGTTGTGGTGGTTGTTGTAGATTGTGGAGTTGTAGTGGAAGTAACTGAAGGTGGATCAGGTATCTAATATGCAATGATCCAATACCAGTAGTGATTGGTGTTGTACGAGTAGTGATGGTTGCATCTCGATAGAAATGTGTTGTGACAGGTCCTGGTCGAATGAGAAGAGGTCGTTTTGTAGTCACTACCAATGTATCATCCAGTCTATATACAATCTGAGGACTGAACATGTTCACTGTTGAGTGTACTCATTTCTCTTTGCACCTTCCACTGATACTCCTTCTCTTGGGTGAAGGATCAACATTCTTCACTGGACTAACTGTGGTCCTCTCTTCACTTTGTCTTCTTATTCTTTCTTCTTCTTTCACCTAAAAAGAGATCAATCAACACAGTTCATCCTTCACAGAGTGTGCCTCTTTCCTCTGTTGTTTCCATTCAAAATGGGCCAAAGGTCACCGTTTTGTCTCATCTCAATTGCCCTTTGGCATGCATTTACAACAGGAAGAAAAAGATGGAATGATCTGATTGACTCGCCTTCTCCTTTCCAACGCAAATGTTTTCGAAGTAGTCAATCTCGAGGTTGGGAGCAATCAAGAAACGATCGTAACGGTCGAAACGATTGTATCTGAGATTGACTCATACAGGAGAGGGAAGGGAGGATGGATATAGCCTATATCATACAGGGTTGACATTTCGAAGCTTTTTCAGTTATGTTTCACAAATACTATATCGTGAATGTTATAGCTTTCGTGAAACACAACCAATCCGACACACTAACTGTAGAAGGGATACCTGCTGAGTATGCAGTCTTGAGTGTCTCTCTTCCACAAACAAGACTTACATGGTTGATTGTGTCTAAGTGTAGACTGAATGAACATTCATCTCAATTCTCATTCCAATACTCACAGTCAGACATCGATGTTGACATTCCTTGGAATCTGTCAAATTGGACAGAAATGAACTTCCTGACTTCTCCAAGTAACGATTGGGAAAGAAGATGAAACAGCTCTCTATTGAATCAACAGCGAAAGAATGGATAAGACTGAAGAGGATTCATTCCTATCAAACATACAGACAAATATATGCTCTTTATCAGCAGATAGGTATATCCGTAAATTTGGCTCCAACTGATGTTTTCTGATTATTCTGACGCTGAGCGGCAGAAATTATCAGTTGGAGCTAAATTCTGCAATTTAATAGCATATATTTTGTGTGTGAAGTGATAGAACAATGTGAGTGAATGAGTGTGTGAAAGGGAAGAGGAACGAACTGTGGAATGAGAGGAAGAAGAAAGAGAAGAGAAGTTGCCATGGGAAGAGCAGTTGAATGATGAACTGGAAAGAGAAAAGGAAGGAGGGAAGAGAGAAGAAGACAGTTCATATAGGACTCACTCAACTCAATTCATACTCATTTAATGTAATGAGTAATCAAGAGAAGTCAATCGAACGAATGAAATGGAAACTTTCCTTGTCGTAATAAAACGCGCTGGTTCAATGAATTATGTTCGCAATGGTCACGCGGAACTGAGAAACAGAAAAATGTCGATGAAAAGATCGTTAACCTTGAGTGACATTTATTTACTTTATGAGGTCGAATGAATGGTCGTACTAATAGAATACCGGTTGTAAGTGAGTGACGGGATAACTATGTGTGGTATTAGACACAAGTCCATTTAGCATTGGTGGATTGTTCTCCCTCATCTGCCATTGTATCCATGACACAAGGAAGAGGAAGAATGTCTACAGTGAACAAAGAAGAATGTACAGTTGAAGGACGGGAAGGACATAGATTGACACTCAATCTATCATTCAGTCAAGACAGTCAATGTAGTGCATTCAAGGTGGGAAGTATGGCAGTTTGACTACTTTATGAGTTATGTTTCACGAGGGTATATCTTCAATATATAAAAAAACCCATAAAGAAATCAAATTGCCGACCATAGTAGGAAGGGAGATGGAATATAGGAGAAGACCAGTTTGAGTATGAGTCCTCATGGGTCAATCTCATTGAATGGAGACAATCTTCGTCTTTTCTTTCAATTCACGATAATCTCTTTCTTCTTCGTTGCCCTCTTCATTTTTCAACACAAGAACAGTCGTGAGTCTGCATTAAACAGAAAGAAATTCCATTTGAATGATTGTAGAATTCCCCCAGAGACGAATGCTTCTTTGGTCCTTTCTACTCCATTTCCTATAGTAGGAGATTCACCATCAGTCCTCATTTCATCTCCTCCCTCATTTCGTCCCTTTGACTGTATCATATTCACTGGACGACTTCATCTCCAACTTCTTCCATTGACTGATGTGCTCCTTTTGATTCTTCCATCTACTCTCATTGGTCCATTTCAGGATTCAGGATGTCCTCTATCTCGTACTCTTTCCTCATTCACAAGGATATCTCCAGGTGAAGGGGTCCGAAATCGGAAATCGGTAAATTTGTCGGCATTCTTCTCCGCAGCGCTGTTGTCTATCAGGGCGTAAGACAACAGATCTGCGAAGAAGAATGTCCATAAATTTGCCGATTTTGATCCCCCCTTCGGACACCTTCTGATTCCTGCTGACTCCTCATTCCATTCAGATTTCTTCACTTCTACTCTTAACACTTCTCTTCTCTCTAACTTCTCCTCATTCATCCTCCAATGTTCCCTTCGTCCTTGTTCATCTTCTTCATGTGAAGTGAGTCTCTTCTTCTTCTTGTTTTCATCCTTTCACCGTGGGATCATTCCATTTGTCTGTACATACGAGCATTCATCTTTATTGCTTCATAATCATACATGATCACAAGTGAGTGGAGAGAGAGAGAGAGGTGTTGAGTGTGTGTTCATCCAAGTAGTTCACTCATCTTTCCCCTTCTGTCTCTGTTCATCCTTGCCAATAGTGACTCCAGAAGTCTTTGTTCATCATCCACTCTTCCTTCAACAGAATCATCGTATTCCATACTCATGACAGGAGGGGCCGATCTCTTTCCTGTAAAAGAACCCTCTGAACTCTTCTTCCATTCATCATTTTACGACTGTCAAACAAGAAAACGTGTAGAGGACACGTTAAGATGTTTGAGGGGACTGTGAATGTCTAAAGCAGTATTCTTTGCAAGACTTCTCTTCTAAGGGGAAACATTTAGACTCTCCTCAATTCTCACGACCAAATGAAACAGGAACCCACATTGCGCACAAGTGTGAAAGGAAATATGCGAGACTTTTTGGTGGATTGGGAGGGGAAAGGGAGGAGATGAGGCCACTGTAGCAATGGAAGACATGGAATGATGATGACGAATAGAAGAGAATAGGATGAAATTGGAGATGAGGAAGGATTGGAGGAAGACCATAATAAGGAGACAATTCAGGATGAGAATAGGGTCTCTATGACAGTTGTTCTCTTTTGTAAAGACAGAACGTGGGGGCAGAGAGTAATTGAGTATTATCAGATTGAAAAGAATGGTCGTGGACTAACCGAATAGTTCTCGTCCTCTTCTTTTCTCAGGAAAGTATCCACTTCTCTTTCCAAACAGTTCTCTTCCTCTCTTTTGACCGGACAATACACGAAGACCTTAACAGAATCATGTAGCATTTACAATGAGGAATTCCTCAGTAGAAGTGCAATGTGCTAGAGAATCAATCCTACTGTACTCACTTCGCTTTCCTAAGAGTTCCCTTCCCCTTTTGTTGAAAGAGAATGAAACAGGACGATATTCTTCCTCATCTGAATGATCTCTACATGATGAGGAAGAGAATGAGGACTGACCTGAGAGTGCAGGAAATGAATGGGAAAGGGCAAGGAATGCGAAGAGAATGAGAAGGGGAGCGAGCTGCATTGGATGGAGCTCACTGAAGGAATGGAAGGAGACTGAGGAGAGGCCGATATATGGGAAG
>JACMIF010000639.1:0-30001 GCA_014805445.1 Diplogasteroides magnus | reverse complement strand
ATAATATAAGATTATTTTATGGGATTTTTACAAATATTCTGACTTTTCCGGTACCAGGGTCTCCCCGAAAATGTTGGTTCTCTCATAGAACACGTGTTAACGTGGTTATGTTTACCGATTTTTGAGGACGCGTAGAGGCTCATCGAGAAACGGAATACGAGGGCGGCACAGGTTGTGGCGAAGAAAGACCTGATTGCAGAGAAATGAAAGGAATTAATTGAGGCGTGGAGAACCTCCAATAATCTTTCACGGCAAAGTACTGCGAAGTGGATTCGATGCCGTAGAGCACTCCTGTAAAGCACATGCCCCACATTCGGAATTTTGTCAGTATGACTAGTTCTGTTACTAGCCCTCAATAGTTATCTCACTGATCCGCATATGTATTAGTATGTTAGTGTAAAATACGCTCATTAAGGCAGGGCGGTAGGAGTTTACCGTTCCGAAAAATTATGTAAACGATGTTTCTAAATTCAAAAAAATATCGCTCACCTCCCGCGGGAGCCGAGAACGTACAGGCGATTCCCACCGCACAGCCAGAGGATAACAGCTCATTCTCGCCCTTCTCTCGTCTTTCCGAGAAGAACTTGTTGTATCTGTGAAAAGCATCCCATAATTATCATCCCCTTCAATCTAGAAGAATTATTCAGTTTCATTCAGTAAATAAGTTGGCTTTTGTGTTTTCTGAAGTGCTGTGTTTTCTATTGAAGCATTCTGTAGGAATCAAACCGTCAACGTACAGGAACCGCTATTCCAAGTCCTCTCTTACCTGCAAGAAGCTGTCGCCTGTCTCAGTAGTGTCGCAACGATAGCCCCCATGTGCACAAATGGACCCTGAATATGTTTCATTCTCGAAATGCGTGCAATTGCCAAAAAAGGATAAACTTCATAATGCAGAATGCCGAAATGACCGATAGGCAAAAATTTAGTTTCAGTCTATACAACCTTTTTCCAGGAAGTGGTGAAGAAAAAACCTCTTTTCCCACAGGAAGTCCACCTCCGATCGCGAAAATCAATCCCACTATCTTGGCCAAGAGAGTGCGCAGAGTCAGATAGTTCTTCAGCTCGAACCCCGACATGATCACCTTCACTTCAGGAATGCCGGAGCCTAAATGTTGCCTCTCATCAAGCATATGGAAAGGGATCACATTCGCATCCATGCCATTCACATGCTAGGGACTGCAAATCGCCAGCCCGGTTAGCTCAGTCGGTAGAGCACCAGACTCTTAATCTGGCTGTCGCGGGTTCGAGCCCCGCATCGGGCTTCAAGTTTTTGCATTTTTGTTGATCATCATGTTCGTATTTTTATGCAAAAATCAAACAAATAAATACAATTTTAAATGTATTTTACTCACCCACAGCTTGTCGAGCGATCATTTTACAGGCAAAGGAAGCGAATGCCGCACAGAAGACAATGTAGACGATCCATGCGAGGACACCGGTAACGAGAGAGGCATCAGAAGCCAGGTTGTAGAGGAATATACGAACTGCAATCGATAACTGGTTACACTACTGTAGCAAGGTCACCGTACTTTTGCGCAAATACAGATGACAATTGTAACTTTCTTGCTTGCCGCATCACAATGGAGTTCTGCGCTATCAAAGCCGACCGCATTTTATGATTTTCATTCGTGATTCTTTCTTTCATTGTTAGAATAAAAACGGCGATATTTGTTCTTTGATTCATGATTCTCTGTTCTCTGATATAAATTCTTCGCGTGGAAGACAAGAGCAGCATGGACATCTTTGATAGCACAGGTACTTTACGAAATGCAAATGTCCAAGGCACTCTTGTCTACATCCGACTCTTCTCCGTTCAAAAGATTCAGCTAATTGCTCTGGCATTCAGAAGTTAAGTCATGCTCGATGTTTCGTTTATTCCTGATTGAAGATCGTCTTTCCTCTGTTCACAACAACAAGGCAAACCAACGGCAAAGTGTTTGTGCTTTTGTGCAAGCTTGCAGTGATTACATGGCAAATTACAACTCGAACGCGTCTTGTATCTCTTATCACATCGATTGGCAACACACGATTTCAGCACGAGATCAGCTGAGCGTCTGATTCACTATGTGGATTTTCGCGCCATCACAGTAAAATAGCGGAGTAGTGCTATTTGGGGCACTATTTCACGGTCCCAAATATAAGGAATTCATTCTAAATCGAATAACCAACCCAGTTGGAAATGTGACAATCTGACTCACAGTGCAGTAACGTGTCAATGGAAACATCAGTGAGTATGGAAAGAATGGCAGTTCCCACTCCGAGCATCGCAGTCACCAACCAGTCTTCCATCAGAAAGTGCACCACGTTCTTGTACTGTCCTGAAAATGAATTGGCCCTTTTTTGATCATCACCCTTGCAGAAAGATGGACTTTCTTTCTGTTCCCCGACTAAAAAATGATTTTAGAGGTCACCCACCGCTCAATGTAACTATTAAAGTATATCGACGATTCGTCAAGCGAAAACTCCTACGTGAACAGTAGAAATTTTTTATTAACCCGCAGAAGCTAAGGAGCACAGAAATATAAAGACTAACTGTCGAGGAACTGTGCGAATGTCTCATTCGGTCTTCTGGACGATGAAGAGACGTTCATTTCATCATCACTACTTCCATAGCAATTCTCATCGTTCATCTCGAGACAACGAGTCTTCTCCATGTCATCCTCCTCTCTGATCTCTTCTATCACATCGTCATATCGAGCCATTCTACCGAGGCCCGCGGACTCCTCACTGAAACAATTCGAAACTGTCCAACAAACGAATACTTTTTTCTAATGGATCATGACCAAGGCTAGAGGACAACAATAATACAATACTGAAGTACTAAAATGTGTGCACAGCTTTACAATCATCATTCGTGAAGTAGAAAAATAGACATGTAACTAAATTACAAATATACAAAAGTAACTTACACAGGTAGCCTTGATATCGATGGAGCAGGAGACCGTTCGTGATTGGAGTTTGCATCCAGAGTCGCCATTCAGCTTAACTTCTAAATGAATAGTGTTGAAGATCCAAAAGGCTCTAAAATTTGGCATGAAGAAACAGACAATGAAATGAAGAAAAAACTATCGAAACAGGAACATTGTACTGGACTCCGGCATAATAAAGACTTAATGGTCAAATCAGTACCAAGGCGAAATGAGCTGATAAGAGCTGAGATTGTTGCGAGGTCGCGAGAACGGAAGAGAAGTAGAAAGGTGATTGGGGAAAGAGGAAAAAGAGGTTTCTGTTGACATAGATAAAGCTGTGAACGGAGTCAGTGAAACTACTATGAACTGCTAATAATAGAACATCCATTTGTTATGATAAATGAGGGGTATGATAAGGATGAATGAAGAGAACTACAAAATAAAACTACTTCGGCAAAGGAATTGTACCGGAGCCCTGACTATGAGGCAATGAAAGTAAGAACGGCGATCTATGTTCAAGGCATAAGCTCAATGGCGAGAGAGAAGGATGGAGGAAGAGAGTACAGACGATAACAGAGATTTCGACTCCATAGAGAGACAAGAGAAGAGAAGGAGAATGAAGACAATTTTTTGCTGAGATTATGTGCAGCTTTTATACATAATGCATGAATTTTACACCGCATACATGTTCTTTTTTGGGTGTTTTCACGTGACGTGGGGCTGATGGGACTCGTCGTGATTTCTATCTATTGCTGATAACATTACATGACGAGAGAACACGGGGCGGAAATTAACAACCGGGACAGAATTTGAGGCGGCACATCAGGAATCATAGAACCGTATAAGGGCAATATAATACAGTGGTGATTTGTTGGAAGTCATGCAAGAAGAACAAGAAGTGCATATCGGTTCGTAAGAAGAAGAAAAAACACAAATAATGGGAACCACTTGGGCGACGAGGAAAAATAGAGCCACAACTGACAATAAAACACAAACAATGCGAATTATCACGCAATTTATGGCGGGTTTGTTGAGTGGTTTGGTTTGACTCCGTCCTCTTTACTGTACACTTGGGAAAACAGTTCATGGCTAAAAGAATCTCTCTTAGGGGACTAGACAATTACTGACCGGTTAACTAATTGTTTGTCAATAGGAACTGCTTAGTGATTGTCATCACAAATCACTCCTGAGTACTTAACACTAAAAACCGAACACTCCTGTTGAGAATGTATTTGGAGTGAGCAAAAGCAAAAAGTTTGATGAAATATGTTCCGCCATGTTCGACCCGATTTATACCTTACCTAAGTGCTACAAATTTACACTACGTAGTCAGGAAAATGGCTGCTCTATTATGTACTGCCGTTGGTGGTCTCAGTCGTGCTGAGTAGTCTGGCGGCCTCTTCGTTCAGGTGAGCGCTTCCTATTCCAGGTGGGAGTTCATTCGCCTGTCGTCTCCTCCTTCGCCTCTTCGGAGGCTGAGCGCCCTTCACGTAGATGTCCGCGAATGTCTCACGTAGCTGAAAGAAACTATGTGGAAATTATAATACAATGGATATAAAAACTACTGTAAGACGTCTCCATTGGGGAATGTATTTGCAGAGGCAGTTCCAATAAAGGAAAAGATAAGGTCATTGTTTGAATTTAGCTCTGGGGAATAAAACGAAAAATGAAGTGGAAGATTGGAGACACCGACCTCCTTCAATGACACAACTCCGACAAGTCGTCCTCTCTCCGTGACATAGGCGTGATTCAAACCGAGGAATGAGAAGAGGGTGTGGACCTGGCATGAACTTCCTTTACAGGAATGAATCTCTAAGTTAATAAATGGCAGTCTGGCTTAGCAGTCCATCGACATGATCAGGAGGCACCAATCGTAAATCAACGTCAATCGAATATCGGTTACATCAGGGTCCATAATGCTAACCTTATAAAGTGAAGTGCCCGAGACGAGTTGGAAGGGAGCTGCATCGATTGCCATCTCCTGGATATCGATGTGTGAGGCCAACAGCGCCGCTCGTTCCTGCATCGATTGCTGCAAAAGCAAGGATTACTGTAATCGGCCTATACTGCACCGCACCATGGGTACCTCTTCAGGGGAACCTCTCATCATCGACGCGAGAGGGTTAGCTGAAAATGAACGAAATATTCATGAGACTTCGCTTCTTTCATAAAATGAACTAATCGTTGCAAATGTCGCCGTCATCCGACAAGGAAAAGACAAGAGCACCATGGACGTTAGGGATATATTGGAGAAATGACCATAATCACCGCGAGAATGGTTAAAAAAATTATGGCGTATATGCCCATTTCACCATCGTGGGTAAATGTCCATGCCACTCTTCTCTTTCACCCACCGAATCAAACCGCTATTAGAAAAAACTCACGAGTCGAGAAGCTGTGAGGCAGCACAGTTGGGCCTGAAACATTCCTGTCGGTCAAATACGCGGAGTTGTTCCTGCCCGAGCTCGATCTGAAGAATTTCTCATGACATTTAGCAAAAAATCAAGCAAAAGACAAAAAATAAACGGACCGCCTGAATCCTTGCAAGGACGACAGCACTTCACTTGGCTTTCTTCCGTTTCTTCGCAGTGGCTGAATTCTCGAGTCGGGTCCCACTTTGTCCAACAGCAGGAACATCAGGTACTTGCGGGAGACAGAACCGATGAGGTTCATCGAATCTAAAGGCCTGACTTGTAAATCATGGTCTTCAAAACGAGTTCGCAATGCTAATACAGATCTACAGAGTTTTGGGATGATAATAGGTCGACCCAATTCCTTGATCAATATTGCATAATAATACCTTCATCGGTAACGAAGGGGTAGCTTCTCAGATGGGGGGTCGAGGCGACTATTTCAATCAGTTGCTGATAGGTCGTGTCTCTTGATATGTATACAATGTCCTTCACCATCACCTTGTCTACCTTCATCGTGTGCACGCTGTAAGTAGAAGGTACATATAATTTTCTGAAATTAGAATTCTAGATATTACCAATACAATACTATTCCTGACAAAAGATCTGCAGTAGCACAAAATACACACTCGAAAATCCCTCCACGTTTAATGCGACTTCCTTCGATGCTATCTTTTGGGAGGCATATACATTAACAAGTAAAACGTACGAAATTCTTGAAGGCGGAAGATCTGTCAGGTATGGAAGATTCTTGAGAATGATTGTTGACTCGTAGATCGATGGCTGGAGGAAGGCGCAGATGGCGTTGGCTATCATTAGAGCAATCTGAAATCAATGTTTTCATTCGACCATGGAGCTAGGCGTGATACTTATGAGCGGGATGTATTTGTAAGAAAGATCACTAACCAGCATAGGCAGGAGTGGGCACAGTTGACCAGTGGTCTCGCACACAATAACAGCAATGGAGAGCGAATGAGTTACAGCACCAGTGTATGCTGCGGCTCCTGAAAGAATTTTTGGGGCTACTGGAGCTTTTAAATTCCCGATTTCACCTACGACAGCGTACAAGCCGGGATAGATCTGGGGACTGTCCAGACCTCTCATGCCTTCGGGCCACGTCGCGGCGATTATCTGAATTATTATTACAATTTTTATCCTGTGCATTCAAAATCTAATGAATGGCATCATCCATCATTTGATTTCAATAGTATTAAGATAATGGATGATAGGAATGGTATGGCTGACCTCTCCCATAAGCCTTCCTCCACAGGCTCCCACGACGAAGGCCGGGACGAAGATTCCCGAGGGAAGGAAGAGTGTGATGCAGTTGGCGACGAGCAGATACTGAACATGATAACAATGGATTATGATTACAGGGGCGAAAATTCACGAGTGCTTCAAAGATGCTGAATTTTGCAATGTATGCATAATATTGGATTGAAAACCAATTCTCTGATCTTTGCTGAATGGATCATTGTTGAAACTCACATAAGCAAGTGCATAGAGAGCCATAGTCATGTACACATTGAGTGATCCATCGCCACCGTCCCAATGATGAAGTACAGAGATGTTGCAACTGCGAATAAACTGATGGTTCCGTGAACGATTAATGACTATATATGACATCAAATCTAACTCTGACAAGAGAAAGGAGACAAGAGGATACAGGAAAGACAAACGATCGATCAACGATCAAGTAGAAATTAGTTTACAATTAGTGTCAAAAAAAGAAGTGGAAAGCTATCAAGAAAGGTAGTAAGTAAGAAGAATAGTTCTACAAAGAATCCAGATGAAAGCAGTACTAAGCGTAAGAAAATGCCTATCGTACCCAATGTCGGATTTATTCGCTTGAAGAATAGTACAGTTAGAGATGAAGTCGACAAGAGTCTCGCGGAAGGTCAGCTGCACATTTACTTTATTTCTTCCTATTTCAAAATACTTTTTGTTGAAATGCAAGTGCTCGAGAAAAAATATAACATTTCAAATTCTCTACATCTTTAGCTTGTGAAACATACTCTTCCTGCGATGAATCTTCCAAGTCCTTCGGGATAAGTCAACAGACCGACGAAAGCAGCGAAGGCGCACGTGAACGATATGGGACTGAAATGAAACATTTGAAAGGGATATTCTATACCTTAATCAGTTTCATTATCATCCCCTCAGAAACAGTAACCACGTCACTCACTATTTCGCGAAAGTCGCCTGAAAGAACTTGTTTCTCCTCTGGAACATGACGATACACTTGTTGATGTAAACGAAGAGCGCACCGGCCAGGCCACAGAAGACTCTGAAAGGTTCCGAAGTTTCATCTGGTTGAGGATAGCGAAATATGCTCTCTATCAGAACGTGCCATAATGGTTACCCGAGCAGCATGAAGAATGGTATCTCCTCCACGACAAACACTTCATTGGGAAAGTTAGTCTGGTAGTAGGCGGTCAGGGTTCCGGCTTAAGGAAATCATCAATAAGGATGGCGTGACTGCATAGTGTGTTTACCCATGTGCGACGGCAGAATCACAGCGATTGCGAATCGGAATACGAGAGCTGCACAGGTGGTTGCGAAGAAGGATCTTGATACACCATTTAAATGAGAATTGCAAGAAAATTAGCGTACTTTCCATAGTTCTTCAGAGCAAAATACTTGGACGTTGATTCAATACCGTAGAGGACGCCTGAACTAATTTAGATTCTAGGAATTTTGAACTGCAATATACAGTAAAAATCTTCAGTAGACAGTATACTATCGTATGTAATCTAGCACATGTATCTAGATAGAATACATAGGCAGGATACTAAGGGACTACTGAGAGTCTAGTGTCTTTTCATTCTCCGTCAATAGAAAGGATCACCTCCGGCCGGAGCCGAGAACGTGCATGCAATTCCGACCGCGCAACCCGATGCGAGCATCTCAGTGCTTCTGCCTTCATTCCCGAAGAACTGGTTGTATCTGAATGTTCATTTTCCACCTTCGATGTTTCGCGTTTGCAAACCTTCTGGACGCTGTAGCTTTCGTGAGCTGATTGGCCACAATCGCTCCGAGGTGCACGAAAGGACCCTGAAGATTTAGATATGACTACAATTGAATGTGGACTTGGAGATGTCAGTGTATTGCAAAATAATGTTATTTGATGAAATAATTGTCAATGGCATGTAAAAGTGCGTATTAGTCTTGGCAGAGTGAGTCTCAAAGTCCATTCCGTCTCTCTGGGCTCTCATTCACCCGATCGTCTCCGGCGCATAGACAAGACCGCGCGATGGAGGGCACTAGTGTTGCGTTTTTGACTGACAGTCATGACTGTCATTCATGAATGCATTCATTCCACCGCGCTTTCAGCTATGAATACATTCATTGTGAATCCATTCATCCCCCACACCGGTCTGAATCCATTCATGATGAATCCATTCAACTGGATGATTGCCAATCATGATTGGCAGTCGTTATTTCGAGCCATTTGAGGGGCTTAAAATTAATGAAACAAGCTGAAAATATTTTTATATATATAACTTTTAATTGTCTATCCAATGGTGTCGAGCACAAATACTAATTTTGTCTTTTGGGAAAACACTTTCAATGCTTATTAATGCGGAAAAATCGCAACATTTCTTTATTTTTTCTGCGTTTCCATGTTTTAACACTTAAAAATAACGATTTGAATGGTTGACTATGCAAACAACTGGACCTTCGTAGCGTGCAAGTCACTCTCGCGAATTCCTGCATCTGAAGTCGGCCGATGGTCGATGCTGCGTTAGAATCAGGGAAATCAAGCATATTTGATGTACATTTCTATCCGATACAGGACAGGCGGGGCTATTATTACTGTAGGGGAGTGGAAGCGCCTAGATTAAACTTAAGTTAGTGTTACGCCCGAGTGGCAAACATACATACCGGTATAAGGACGCTAGCTAATTAGTATAGGAGTAAATTGCAGTTAGTTTTTAAAATTTTTAAATACCAAAAATATACGTTGCTTTACGAGATGCATATCATTAAAAAGAGCGTGAAAAGTTGTGAGTACATTGTCATTTTTGACCAGATTGACTCATTTTGAAAGTAAACACGCCGAGGGAAGGGGGGGGGGAACAATGGATGAATGGATTCATAAAACGTTGAATCCATTCAATGGTTGAATGCATTCACTTGAATGGATTCAACGTATGAATCCATTCATTCTCTCCCAGTCATTGACTGGAGACCGGTTGAATGCAATCAGAATGAATGCATTCATTGTTGACTGACAATCACCACCGCGCGGAATGAATGCATTCAACAATGATTGTCAGTCAAAAACGCAACACTAGAGGGCACAAGGACATGGAATTAACTTTGGGACTCACTCAACATTGGTGCGATTACCAACTATATTATAGACCTTCGCATCTGAATGCACAAGAGAACTCACCTCTTTGCCCACAGGCAATCCTCCTCCAATCGTGAATATGAGCCCTATGATCTTTGCAAAGAGCGTCTTGATGCTGAGATAGTTCTTCAGGACGAAACCAGAGATGATCACTTTGATCTCAGGTATGCCGGATCCTGAACTTCCAATGATTAAGAAGCGAAACATGTCTGTACATGACAAGAACGCAATGGCCATTTGTGCCGTAATGGTAAAATGGATACTTGAGACGTGGAATGATTTCGCATATGTCGATTTCACCACCCGTCCATGATGTTCTTTCCCCGTTTAAAATATTTGTAAAACGACCTGCCGCCTGCCTCGAAATGTACTTGCAGACCAGCGATGCGCAGACGCCGCAGCCAACAATGTGAAAGATCCAATAAGCGAAACCCAAATAGTCCGATTTGGCCCTAGCGATGTCGTAAGCGAAGAGACGAACTGAAAAAAGTAGGTTTCATGACGTTCATTATTCTCTGAACTGTCAATGTAATTATCTCTAGATAGCAGTTCGAGTGTGCGCCATTGGATCGTTAGCCGAGAAATTAAATATTTTACACCGTTTTACGCTGATAAATGCCCACGATAGAAGATTGAATCAATTTGAAAACCTTACCGTGCACCAGGTACTCAATGCCAATATCCGTTGCAATAGAGAGTATGGCTGTGATGACTCCTAGCGCAGCCGAGAGGAACCAGTCCTCCACGAGGAAGTGAACCAGATTACGGTAGTGACCTGGAAGATTACCGTAACTTTTGCCGTGAAATAAATAAATAGCTTCGATTTTGAATAAAGATGAAGCTTACGATCGATGAACTGCATGGCGGTCTCGGTTCCAGTGATGCGTGCCAGTTCATCGTGAGGCAGTCCTTGGGTGACTCCAGAGGAGGAATCATCGTCATCTTCGTCACTGTCCAACACGCGGTTTATCTGAACTCAACAATACACACAATTCTCTGACCCCTTTCTTGAGGATACGCTTCCATTGTGAAACATGTAGACATGACCCTTCAGTACAGTACTTCACATTTTTGCAATACTTAGGAAAAGATTACGTCGATTTCACCAATTGTATATAGAAAAGCTGAACATGCTACGTTCGCAAAAGGAATCAATACATTCCAATTTGCACAACAAATCAACTGTAACAACCGCATCTCTAAGTTGTTTGCTACTATTTCCAACTCACACGAAACTATAAAAGGAGAAAGTGTTCAAAGACTATTCCGCTCATCACCCTCTCATTGCATCGGCGCTATTCTGTGGTGACACATGCACCGCATAAAGTGAAAGTAGCCCAAGGGATTTCGCAAAAGTTCAGCAAACTATTGGCCTTTTGTGAGAAAGACGCAACAAACTCAACGGTTGGCTGTTCATTTGCTCACCTCACAAATCTTAATTTCAGCAAATTATGCAACGACTCAGTTAAAATATGAAACATGATTTTGCTCAACATTGCAACAATCGGGAATGTTGTGATTAGCTAACACTAATCGGAGTGCATTTAGCAAAATAGTCATTAGGAAAATATGAAAATCATAAGAATTCAACATACTCTATCGAGTAGTTGAGATGATGGATCATCATGGTCTCCTATTTCACTGCAATTGCACAATTTATGCGAAAACATCATCGATTTTAATGAAATTCACTTGAAATTATATAAATCATACTTGATATTGTTCCTAGATGAGTGAGCGCTAGTAAATATTCCGGAAGTCCTCGAGCTCTCCGGTCGTAAGTCGACGGTCGAGTCGATTCCAGCCATGGGAGTAAATTCCCCACGGCAAAGTTATCGCCCGGCTGGTAAAGTGAACAGTAGCGATTGACTATGAAATGAGAAGAGAGCGAATAGAACTGCGGGAAGAGGAGAGAGGAGAGAGAATGGTACAGGGCGGAATGGGAGCTCGTTGGTCACGTGAAGTACAACTCATTCTCTGACTTCTTTATTCTTTCAAATTTAATTGACTGAAATAACACTTTTACTATCTTGATGCCTGCCTATTGGATTTTTTCAAGATCGATTACGAAACGATCATTTATACACAAAAAAGACAGTATTGCGTGAGATATTCGCTAGCAAAATAACGAATATTACAACTTCGTTCGAGTCTAAGATAGTAGTTCGAGGTGTGATTGAGCTGCATGATGTATTGGGTGCACCCATCATTATTCTCATTTGTCGATTTTGCTCCGCTCGTGATCGGTAGTTTCTCGGTTCAACGGTTGCGATGAGAGCGATTTGCGACAGAAATAGCCCCACTTTCTCGGTGCGCGATCATCTCACGATTTTCTCTCAGCCCCAGAGAGGACCGTCCGGGAGAGAAGGGTTGGTGAAAATTGCTCCGATAGCCAACACTAATCACCTTTTCCGGTCGGAAGGTAGAGAGAAAGAGATGAGTTCTACCCGAAATTGGGGTTGGTCGATGAGGGATCGACGATCTTTTGTCGAGAACATCAGCAGAGAAGGCACGACGGAGAGAGAAAAGGGGGAGAAAGGGAATTGGATAAAAAAGTTTTATGCACAGAGTGAAGAATGGACGAATGTAAACAGGCATCTTACACTTTGTCGATGGTCAGGAAGTGAATGTTTCCAACTGGCTTCTAAATATACGAACGACCTCACAAGAGAGACGAATTATTGATTTGCATGGCGTTACATAAATATATCGTTATTGTTATCTACGTTTCCAAATTTAGATAGAGACGACTACTCAGAAGGTCTGAAATGATGCAATGAGTTAGCCTTCAGTATCTCATTCACCGGTATGACGCAAATTTCCATGGCGCAGTTGTAAAGAGTGGCCTTGCATCAATGTTTCTCAGTACCTGGCCAGAACCAACAGTATAGTCAAGCTATGTTTGTCAGACCATAGCAGGAGGGGGGAGGGGCAAACCGGTAATGTGCCAATTTCCTTTAGTCGCTGTTCGTTTGTCATGGTTATAGACAACAGCACTTGAGAGATGAATGATTGTGAGATTTGATGAACTCTTTCTGCTGCAGAATGAATGGCCGTGTGACGCAGACACCACGTGCTCTCATAAAAATCGAAAGAGAAAGATGAAAGACGAACTGTAATTAAAGGAACCGTCAAGACGACAGAATCGAATAACAGTTGGAATGAGACTGTTTAAGGGGGAATTCTGCATCAAGGAAAAACCAGCACAACATTGGAATGAAAATGAAGTCAACTACATCGGAATGCTGACATTGTGGTAGATATTGCATAAAATCCATAAAATACTACCGAGAGATTTCGTCAACGAATTATTCAGAAAAATACGATTGAAGAATAAAGATACGGACAAAAAGTGCGTTTCAACATGATACCTTGGCCAAGAACGGGAATAAATCGATCTCTTCGACCCTTCCTTGGAATGGGAACCAATTCAGTGTGGAGGGAGAGGGAGAGAAGTGTGGCCTTGGTTTGTTCTGTTGCGTTGTTCACTTGTTTGTGACCGCACAACCACTTATGATTCCCACACAGGGTTCATTCATTGTGAGAATTGAAATCGCTACAGAGAGAGAAAATGGATGACCAAGTATCCGGAACAACCAATTGCCATTCTAACTCTATGCAGTGCTAAAGGCGAACATTCGGCGAATGGTATCGGGCACTTTGAACTCAATGGGTGAAATGTAAGGTTTGGTGAGGGGGATCATTAATTTTCACTTCCGCCTCCAGAGTAATGAGAGCATGCGAGACCATGCTTCTTCTGTGTAGAGAAGCCTTTGGATGTTAATGAGCCTCTGTATGTATTGTAATGACTAACATTATAATGACAATCTCTTTTTCTCATGATGACCCCGATGGTATCTATTCTGAGTCAACGCATTGTGACAGATGAGAACGAGCCACAGACAAGAATGAGGGCCCAGTGTGAAACATTTTGTGTGCAATCGGATCCATGAAAAATGTACGTTTTCTATTATTAAGCTGACTTTATTAGCATGCAGAGTACGGTGCCAACCATTGATAGAACAGTGCTGACAAATATAGATATGGAGGTAGGATACCGGGAAATGATGGCTTAGGGAAGATGGAGGGTGAATAAAGCAGACAATTAAAGTTATTGGTCATCTCTCAGTTCGAAGCCACTGGGCCAGAGTGAATTTTTTACAATGACGTCATAATGATGAAATGGACAGAGATTCCATCAGATCACGGATCCAGTGTCCATCAATTCATGGCGTAACTGTCCATTTCGCCGTAGTCGTTCACCTTTTGTCCACTAGCATAACGACTACGCATTCAGTCTAATGTATGTACCATTGGGATAAGTCTGCGGAAATGGCAGTACTTGTCATCAGATAATAACTACATCATCAAAAGTACTCGTATGGACAATCGCACGGGCAGAATACTAAGAGAATTATAGAGGGTTACTGTATGAGGTAATAACGGGAAGAGAATTACTGTATGATGGTAAACGGGACCCTTTGTGATGAATGAAAGATTGCAATGACCGTATAGAGAAAAGAACGCTGTTATTTAATGGAAATGATGAAGATGGTCATGAGCAGATGTTGAGATTACGAATACCGTGGAGATTGCGAAACATTGCAAAGAATTTCATGGATTGCATGGGGCTACTTTCAATTGACTATTTCATGATACCGGATCGGGAAAGAAAGGCTGGTGCTTAAATCAAATTCAGAACGAGCGTTAGCTGCAGCAGTTTCAGTAAAAAGACATTCATGGGTTTTGAAGAAGACGAGCAAAACAAGAAAATAATTTAATGACATCGGTGCTAATTTAGCTCGGGGGAACTTCAGGGCTCGAGACAATCTAACAGAATGACTCAATGTCAATCTAAGAAGGAATTTGTCGTTATTTGAGGATTTGAGGGTGAAAGACATTACCGCCATGGACATTTGCAACATAAAATGTTTTGGCCCATCTGACTTTTCACGATTTTCGCGTAAATGTCCTCGTTCTCTCGTCTTTCACTCATTAATTGAGTTTCTCTCATGAAACATTTATACGCATAATCTCTGTTGTGATTAGGAGGAGTCCTGAAGATACACATACACATACAATTACGAAATGAGGGAATTAACGAATACAGTGTGCTCAGATTTCCTCTCAAGACGCATTCCACTCCGACCGATTGATTCTTGGCGAGTGAGATCACTGTGACGTGGCAACGGAATGGAAATGATCTCGTAAGAGTCTGAGGGTCAGCGGTGTGGGGATCTAATAACAAAAGGCGATAACATTGCATTTTCAGCAAGACTCGATCTAGAATGACAGAGCGGCAGGAAAGTTTGAAGCAAATAATGAAATAGCCACTGTTTGTCAAAGAAGAACGGGTCCTACCTGATCTAGTGATACGCAAAGGGATTAAATAAGGCAAGGGACTGTGGCAGTATGACTTGGTCTGCTCAAATAGTAGCGCCAATACATTCCATCGAGTCCTAGTGGCGAAAAAACACAATGCACAGAAAATGAAATGGCACCACAATATGAGGCAAGTGCGAGAAATTTCACAGAAATCAGAGGCAGAAATGGTTGAAGAAGTGTTGTTCAGTTACAAAACTATATATAAAATGGCCATTCTAACAACGAGATGGGGTAGATAATGCAACAGTTAAAGTGCATCTTCACTCCAGAGTCACTATAAGCGGGTCGAGGGTGATGATGGGAAACTGCACCTGACCTTTAGCTCCACATCTAACAACGGGAAGACGAGGGCTCTTGAACACGGATGACTTAGACTGGACAATGGATTTGGGACTTCTGGGCTTGCGGGGACTCTTGGGTTGACCGGGGGACTTGGGGGAAATACGGCCCTTGGGAGAGGTAGGACTTCTTGAAGTGAATGGAGCGTTCAGCGGAGAACCGCATTTAGAATCCCTGGACTTTCTGTCGTAGGTGCCGGTGAATAACTTCCTATCAGGAGCGGCGTAAGAGAAGAAGAGAGCCTGGAGGAGCGAGATACCAATGCGCTCGTTGGGATTCGGCTGTTGTAATGCCATCTGAAAAAGCATTTGGACTTTTCTACTTCTCGGCGAAAGTGATTGTGAATTACAAAAATATAGATATGTAAAAACTAGGGTTGCCTAAACAAGCATTTCTGCTTGGCTAAGCAGAGGCGAGCGGTCATTCTTAAACAAGCGCTTGTTTACGGGCGGTCGTTAAACAAGCGCTTGTTTAAGATTGACTGTGCTAAAGAATTGATCCCAGAATTGGTTCCAAATCGATCGATATTGTGAAACAAACTACATAGTGATGCCAGATATTGACCAAGGAGTATGCTAAGATAGAATTTGGTGGATTTTGTTGGTACTACAGAGTAAATAAGCGACTCATTCTTAAACAAGCGCTTGTTTAACGGCCCCCTTAAACAAGCGCTTGTTTAGACCGGTCTCGCTGGCCAGGAATGAATGAGTGCTTGTTTACGCGCTTGTTTAGGCAACCCTAGTGAAAACATACAAGGTATGCCTTAAACCAGGACGTGGTGAGTGCTTGGACGACCGGTTCTGACTTCCTAACAATGCGATGAACGACCTCATCCGAGTTGTAGCTGTCAGGATCAGGACGGCATCCGTTGTTTGGATCTCGCTGGAAAGAACAGGCTTCATTCGCGACTCCTTATGTTTCAGAACGTTCTGAAATTTATTTGCTTACTGGATAGCAAATAGACTCCTCAAGAATTCCCTCCACATGTTTTAAATAGTTCTTGTGCTCATCAGTCACAGCCCAGTCCTGATTGACCTTCTTCATCAGCTACAATGAAATTAGTTTATTTATTTTTATGAATTAATTTACGAGTTATTATAAATAATATCAAGAAAAATTAATGCATATTTATTTTTTTAAATGTTAGTAGTTGTAGATTTGGTTCACCTCCATCTGCGCGTCGTATTTCATTGCCAGCAGGGGCAAAATGCAGATCATACCCCACTTCTTGTTCGAGTCCATGCAGCGGATGCTCTTGTCCACTTGCCTCAGCTGCAAAGTGATTACTGGAATTTAAGTAACAAGAAGAAGTTATTAAATTTTAATTAGGGCTTTTGTCTCTACCGAAATCTGAGAAAGCCACTGAAATGAGATGAAGTTACAAGAAAAAAATTTCAAACCATCTTCGTTGCTAGCAAGAATAGCTTTCAGTCATGAATTAAAGATTGATCGTGATGTAAGAAGATAATAAACGTAATATTAGCTTGGAGAAACTTACATAAATGCTCCTGGCGGGGTTCGTGAGTGGCAGATTCATCACCAGTTTGGAACAGAAACCCTCGAGAAGTGTGACGTCACAAGCATCACGGAGCTGAAGATTACGATTTGAATACAATGGCCGTTATGAAACAATGCAAGCGCCATTCATTAGTTGCTCGTATCAATTCGAACCCAGGAGAGCATTCATTTTCTTTAGATTGAATATCAGCATGTGATTTGTGTCTGTTGATTGATCCCTTGAACAGGCGTTGCAAACCAAACAACCACTAATCGGCCAACTTTTGGATTATTGTCGTCGATAAATTATGCTCACATCACTCCCGATCGTTCCAGTTCTTTGCAAAGTGAAACAATGGGACGATTAGCACGCTCATTTTTGCCTATTTCGAGCAATTTCGCAACACCCGTTTCGTAATACCTAAAATTTCGCAATCGTTCACCTTCCTGTCGGGCATGTTCTGCAGCGTGATGTGACTGATGTCTTCAGTGAGACTGCCCGCGTGAACGAAGAAGAAGTCGGAGCATGAAGGGAACTAAAAACATTTTTCATGTATTCACTTGTTTTATTGTATAGTATACAATGTATACCTTTTCACTATATTATTATTAATATTATTTTATTAGGTTGATGCAAAAGGAACTACCCTTTTTTTGAAGGAAGGTCCTAGAATCCATTGAAGGACCCTTGTTCTGAAATTTATGGTGGTTGGTGGGGAGGGTGAGAACAACCTATGTAACCAGCAATACTTAATCTCTAAGCTTTAAAAAAAGAACGCTGGCTCAAAAGTGTAAATTTCTGCAACAGTCATTGTGTATTTTGGATTATTGCATTTTTCCTGCAATGACCGACAAAGGTTATGAACCAACTATGCATGGATATGATGGATGATAGTTGTGCGCATGACAACGATTTTTGGTTTCTTATTGACTCTCACTGCTAGCAAGATATTTCGCAACAAACGAAAACTTCAAAAGTCGCACCCGGCGTCTTCGGAGAAATACTACTCATGAATACAAAAAGATGCAGTCGTTTCAAAGTACTCAAAATGACTGATGAGCAGCGTAGTATCAAAAATAATTTGAGAATAGGTCATTGGTAACTTGAGCCAGAAAGGAAAAATCATTGATTGATGTCTTGCATTCTTGCGTACTGCGTAGTCGGCATGAATTTCGACATTTTCGGGAACATTCTAGCTTATTCTTCTAAGGGAGATTTCTTACTAACATATGCATTGATAATTACAAGTAGGCCCGGCGCTGTACAATCCCATGAGTTATGACTAGCCGATTCAAACAACGAGCAGCACTCATTATTCGGCATGTACAGTCCGACGTCGAAAAATCATTATTTCTCAAGTAAAAATATGAATTCCTTGGACATTTTCAATTCAGTTAAAATAGTACATTAATGTTGCTCAGTAGTGCCCACATAAATACAGAAATCTGCAAAAAATCAGCTTTCTGTAGCCTTTGATATTTTCAATTTTCTTATTCCCATGAAATCGCAAATTCATACATTTTACCAAATTGCCCACAAGTAGGACAGGACGCAATCGCGGTTTCTGTCCTTTATCGTGCTTGCAGTACAGGTATCACCAGTTACAACCGCTATTTTGGCATGGACCAAAAACTCGACGCTAAGCGAGAAGAAATCGGTTTTTGATCCGGAAATACTTTGTCATATGTGATACATTTCACCTTGCAGTTTGAAGCACGCTTGCGCAGCGATGGCCATATCGTGCCTTCTTACAGATAGTGAGTGGCCTACCATTATGCAGTATAACTCCAATGCCCATTGTTACGAAGGAACTTTTGGTATGCATTTCAAAAATGGTAGTTACTTATGCATCAACCTAATAAAATGCACTTTATTATTATCGAAAATCTCACGATGATCGTCTTTCCATCTTGATCGAGCATCAGTCCAGGCTGGTTCCACTGCTGAAAGACGATGCCCTCGGGCAGACCTGAATAATTATTAATTACTTTTTTTAATTTTAAATTATTTCTTAATCGATTTCACAATATCTCACCGAGATCATGATGCTCTTCGATGTACTTGCGCACGCACTCGTACTCTGTGAAGTGTTTGATGTATGTATGGTAACCCTTGAGGAAGCCGGGATGTTTCTTCTCGACGGACATGATCTGCTGTCTCTGTAAAGCAATACCTTTGTCGACAAACTATAAAGTAATCGATAAAATCAATATGATAACCTAGACATCTCGATTATAATGTAAGGATGATAGAGAAGTGGCTAACAATGCGTTGCCATTGAGCAAAATCGATTTCGAAATCGATCTAAAGAATTATTTTTTAAACCACTCACTCTTTCCTGGTGAATGGAGTCCTGCGAGATTACCTTGTCGTTAAAGATTGTCCTCAGTCTCAATTGCTCATCTTGGTCAAGGGACAAGAACTTGGCATGGAACTGCGCCAGTCCCCAGATGATCGCGCAAATCTTCAAAAGACATTTCTTTTCATTAAGAAAACGCAAAGTAATCTCAATATTATTTCTTATAATATGCAATATTGTAAGGTAAATGTTATTGTGGGATTGAAAATCACCTCATTGACATCCTTCGTGTGGTCGAATGTCTCTTCGGGCGAGAAGTACCAAGGAACGACTATGATTCCTCTCTCTTCAGCCAACAAATCCATCCTCTTCTGCACGAACGGCTTACGAATACGGAACTGAACAATCGTCATCTTCATATTTCAGGGCGTAGCACAAGGTCAATGTGAAAAATGCATGGAAAATATCATGATGTTTTTTTCACCAGCCCACTTACATTGCACGTCGCCATGAGTGGAGCAATGTAGTCGTAGAAGTCCAACTCCGTGTTCTGCATCATTTGCAGGTTGATGAGATCAAGATGCGTCTTCGTTTCCTCCCAGTCAGGGTACTGGAAAAAAATATAGATTTATAAATATTAATGCATTTTTTTCACTTTGTAGTCAATTTCACTGTGAAGTGTTCATATCCCATGTTTGCATGCATGAATGTTCTCAATGTTCCCTAACCTTCAATTCTTTCTCGTTGTAGCTGATGTGCCCACATATGTATATGTACACTACCCTACACAGAGTGTGAATGTTCTTTGTTTCTGTGCTCTGGATTGGAGTTTTATCAGCCTCTCCTTGTGATATAGTTTGCTTCGACTGTGAGTCTTCATCGTGCCTTTATCTCGATGCAATCTAGAAACTACGTTTGACATCTTACCTTCTATACTCCATACAATCACTCTTGTCTCTAAGTTGCTACCCATCTTAGGCCCTGATAGATAATGACCACATTCGCTTCGTTGTTCTATCCGAACACTCTCCTATCGGTTAATCACTCTCTTCCGACATGCTCCCCCATGAATCCGTCTCCCCTTATCTCGACCATTCTCGCGAGGGCTGGGCAATGAGGAAGTGAATGCAAGTGTCGCCCAATCGCGTGATCGATGTCATTATGGAAACACCCATCACCAGGATAGATATGAAAATTTGGTAAAAATTTTTGCGTAAAAGACCACAGAATCTCAAGAAGTGGAGAAGTGAATACAGTTAGATATCATGTGTTCTGAATGCGTCTGTAGCTGTTTTGAAAGCCATAACTGTTCTAAAAGATTTTTTTGATGCGGTGGATTTGAAACAAAAGAGTAGTCATTACGTGAGAACTAGGGTGGGGAAAGGCAGCGAAAGTACATTTTTCATTCGTCTGATTCACTCGGAGCGGTTGTTCATCACGTGAGAGAGACCACCGCTTGGAGTGAATCAGACGAATGAAAAATGCACTTTCACTGCCTTTCCCCACCCTAGTGAGAACTCATGAAGACTACTGCCACACTTTACACTGTATCAACAATTATTCCCCTACCAAGAGCGACCAGCGATTGAATATCACCCAGACAAGACCCACCAGGAAGTCGTTCAGATCAAGTGTTATTCATGTTCTCTCTTCGCCTCACAGAGATACTGCCCACATGACAGTTGCCCTGTTGAGGGTCGTGGGGGCAAATGAAAAAGATCCAGCAGAATGTTACACCTGACATGTGCTGGAGCAAGATAGACAGACAGGCAAAAAGGTTGTGAGTGGCTGCAGACACTTGCAAAGTGTGACAGCTGTTGAAGGCCTCACTTGACTCACCTTGAAGAGTGGGTTGAGATAAATGGTCAAGTACTGCTTTTACCAGTCGATGCTATGTATGACTTGGCTCCCGTTAGGAGTCAGTTGCACTGGATACGAAAATAGAAGGATCTTATCGATGGATTCAGATAAGTGCGCAATGCTGGGGTGAGCATAAGGAAAGGATAACATCGTCTGGTAAAACAAAGAAAAATCTCAGCGATACCTTGACTTCCAGGAATGTGTGCGCAGAGGTCATGTGGTCCTTCCATTTTATGATCATGAAGAGGTTCTTGAAGTATCGACACGTCTTGTTGAATCCACGAGTCACATTGACGCCCTTGATGTTCATGCGCACTTCCTGCAAAATGGTATTTCGTCATCGATTTCGTCATAATTGCGAAATCGCCCCCATAAAATAGTATGCAATTCTCTCCCCGAACCTGCTGTTCGTGTCATCTTTGATTTCCACTGCCACATTAGCAGAAAAGATGTTACACCGGTGTCTGCGACAAATCATCGAGTAAAGTGTTTGTTGATCTTCACCATCTCTGTTTCTCAGTGTCAACTATGCTATTCTAATCGAGACTGATTAAAAAAAGAAGATAGTTCTGTTTCCAGTTGCCTTGTTTCGCGTGATACCGTTTCCCGCAACATGTATGAGCAAAATAGACAGAATATGTCTCATTTACAGTTTGTCTTACATTAGAGCCAATCAAAGTTTCGAAGTGGACAAAGGTAGAAGAATACCCACCCCGCGTTTTCCTCTCATAGTTGACCATGAGAACAAAGAAACTACGTGTCGAGTGTCACATGTGTGGTCTCAGTGTGTGATCTCATTTTCACTAGTTTGGATGCACTCCGCGTGAGAAGAGATGAAAGTAGTCACGAGTGCATCTGCCCACTCTCTTACTCTTTTTTGTCCAACTGGCCCCACACAAAATGAAAACGAATTGCTTTTACTTTAGTGAATGCAACGGGGTGACTCATCGTTGCAAAATACAGCGAAAACGTTTCATTTTCTCTAATCCGTTTACGGACATTTAAGAATACTCAGGAAAGAAGCTTCAAACCGATTCCGATCTCTCTGTTCACTGTTTCGTTGGTTGAACCAATGTATGTACAGGTGTGGCTCCACTTGCTGACTAACGGATACAAAATTCAGACATTGCGAACAGTCGAAAATGTTACCCGATCTATCTCAACACATTGTACAGCCCTGTTGGTTCTTCTGATCAACCCTTCCAAGGCTCTAGAAAATTTTTAAGGCAGTCAGGCAAAGGAGATCATGACCACAGTAGGGATATTGGCATTTCATGACACATCAGTCCATTTCACCATTTTGACACGATTGTCCATGATATTGTAATCCCCAACTCAAGCGGACAGATGGTCAATTGGGTGTCGGGGCAGTTACGGTTGCCCAGATGCCTTACAGACAACAGCTCAGTCTCAAAAGACGGGAATATTTGATTTGGCCAGCGAATAAAGAAACACACATTCTCACCCTCTACTTATTTATGTATTAGGACAACGGCAAATGCATTTTTTTCCAAAGTGCATTCACTCTTTCATCGTAAAGAGAGGAATTCATGTACGGTGAATGCGCTTTCGAAAGCAGATCATTTCAGGGCGCCGGACATCATGACGATATTCTTTCATTGTCATAAGGAATATATTCTTGTAAGCAAGAATCTCTAGCATAACCGCTCATTAGTAACGCGAAGGCTGATAATTCAGGCTCAGTAAAGACAGAATGAGAAATAGGGAAAGATCAATGGTAAAACGACGGTCAAATCAGAAGAAAATGATGAGAGAGAATGAACTGGAAGAACACTCACCAGAGGTGCAATGTGCTTGAGCAGTTCGAATACATCGTATCCATTGATGGTATTTGCTCCTCTGATCTCAATAACGTTCACTGGGACGCCCTCGTGAAAGTCGTACACCAGCCAGATCAAGTTCTCGTCATAGTCCTGCAAACGATTAATGTAATCTCACACCATACATATAGTCAAGATGACCTTCACTTTACTCCCTAGAACATTCGAATAGATCAGCTGAATATTTTCTTTTGGAAATATAATCCCATAATATACAAGCGTAGTAGTCGCGCAGACTTCTTGAATAACCCCTCGAATAAATATTTCATTTATCCCTTTTATTATTCGAATTGAATTCTCGTTCCCTTTGCGGAACGTCGAGGAAAATATTTCTCCTTTCACATTCTCATCCCGTTTGATTATGCATTTTATCTTGGAATCCACTCGGAATTACAAGAAAAACGCGGGAAAGCCAATTTCGCCTCGAATTCTGAATAACGAGCGCATTTGCAGGAATTTATTCGCTCATTCATGAAAGCAAACTCGACGCCAAATTACACTTCCATCTCTCTGGGGAACGGCGCGGCCTATTGCTTTGATCAGTGTTTTGTCTCATCTCTTTTTGAGTGGCACTGTCTGGGATGGTGGATGATGCATGCCCAGCGATTTATGTAAGTTTTAAATAACCACGCAAGAGAAGGATGACACCATGGACATAGGAGCCATAGTAGTGCTAACTGTCATGGCAAGCAATCCATTGGCATTATCCCAATAATAGTGAAGTCGATACTAGAGTTTTCCATTATATTGGCTTAAATATCCAAGATATCTCCAATGGGAAAGGCTCGGATTGCACTGCGCATTCACTGTCACTTGTCGCATCTGCTCCCGTTCTCTACTTTTTTCGACAAAGATCTCGATCAAACGCACGTTCTTCCATCCTATCCGTGCTAGAACTACGATCCATCAAAGGACCCATGCATTCAAAAGAATTCGAACCCAGAGTGCAATGACTTTTGTCATCATTACTGCGCAAATGTCAACAGTCTGGAAATATTCGTACTAACGCAACAATTGTTTTCCCAAATCCAATTCTTCTCTCTCCTCTCATTTCCAGACTGTTTGCGTAATGTCTCATTGTCGGCAGACGAATCATGACGATCACTCAGGGTGCATACTATACACATTCAGACCGGCAAGATCACAATCCTCATACGGATAGCCTTGAGGGCGAAAGACATGCATGATAATGATGATATTCGCGCCTTGAGACTGTTGACGAAGAGAATTATGGCTCATTATCCCCAATTTTTCATCATTATGTCACATCTGTCTATGGCCTCACTGTCATTCACCCCTAATCTCAGCGAACATTGTATTTGAAAGAGACTGTAGTGCACCCATATCATCAACGTGACATCAGAGTCTGGCTAAATGTGAATCAAATGCATCCCAATGTTCATTTCGCCCCCTCGAAAGTGCGTTCATTGCCTGCGAAATTGTCCCGCCCTCTGCAAACTTTGTCTGCGATTTTCGTCTCAAAATGTTCCCTTGATGCCTTTAATCATCACGTGGTTAGAGGGAAAAGTGAATCATTTTATGTACCCAAAAACCGAAAAATTCAAAATATTACCAGCATCTTGGGGTCCTCCGATTGGAATGTGTAGCCGGGCGGTCTGTTACTGTCGGCGTTCTGCAAAAATTAGTTTACTGGCAAAACCAAGGCTAGATCTGCGGATAATTAGAAAAATCTGATGATTCATGTTCGAGATCTTGATAAACCCGTGCTAAATTCTTCACAAATAGGGTGACTTATAACAGAAATGTGTAAATTCCAGGTTGTTTTCACCTCTTCGATCAGCTTGCGCAGCAGTCCCGGCTTGACGTCGTTGCGATCAGTGCGGGGATTAGGTTGATCGCTCTCCAGGATGATAATGTCCGATTCCGTGTCCAGACATTGTACATCTGTCTGCACAGGTGGATGTTGCACTAGCGGTAGAGACAGCAACGATACAGTGGTCATTACTAATATCTGCAACGCATAATCAGTAAATTCTATCAAAAATCCACGCACAGGTAAGAGAGACTCGTTAAAAAAATGTTCACGATCAGCCTAGGCACTTCCTATCCCTGTATGGATATCGAAGGAATTACAATCGCCAAATCCCAGATAAAAATCCCAATTTTTAGGCCGGGAAGGGGGAGACGGGGGAGGCTATTTCTCGGCCCTCGAATGAATGAGTTATACCGCGACCAGTGCGACAACACACAGAGTTTGCTGTGTGAATGACTGAGAGATCGGGTAGACAACGAGAGAAAGAGCGTGAACTGAGAGATAAGAGAGAGGGAACGATGGCTGTTCAAAGTACGCGGGGAAACATTCTCACACTCATTTCTTCATTTCAAACATAGACAACTGACACACTTACGTCACAATGAAACAAAAATAGATATCATTCCGGGCCAAGTGTGAGTAAATATGCGAACGAAAGAAAAATGGATATTTGCGGGGTAATAGTGAAATGAACACTTGCGCCGTGTAAATAACGAGAACAGTGTCCAGGGTTAGAATCTCTTTTCACCGCTATAGCGCTGTCTATAGACAAAAGCAGAACTTGATCTTTGTAATGTGTCGCTGAAGGACTCATTGTCATCCTCTTCTTCGCCCTCTACGCCTCTCAGCCAGACGAAACAGAACTGGTAATTTGTGCTGCATTGGTGAAATGAGCAATGGTCGCTAAATCTATGCGGCTCAAACGCCTATTGGATCGTAATAGGTCAAATTCTCACGTGTTCTTAGCCTTGAGACCATCTCTCAGCTCTACCGTGAACATCAAGAGAGAGGAGAAGTGGAGAAGGGATGAAACTCTCATGATAACGGCAGCATATCGGCGACAAAGCTGATTATGCGCATTTGGGAGGGACTGCAAAGTGAAATGCAAAAGTACCAAAGATATTTGCTGCATAATGGCGAAATGGTCTGATGCGCGTAGTGATGGTCGTTTTGGAGCTAATGTCCTTTTCTCTTTCAGACATTCCGTGAAAGAGAACGATGTCCTAGAGTGTGGGTGCTAGGGGAAAGCTCAGAATTATTTGTGAAGACGTAAGGCATCAAAGATCGAATCCAGAGATGAAAGGAAAGAGAGGATGACCGGAGAGTGTGAGTTTCGAGCGAAAGACAGCTACGCTATGGACATTTGCGCAAATCACCGTTATGGCGTAAATGTCCACGGAACAGTTATGCTTCACTCGAGTTTGCACACGAGAATGCGGAAGCTATGCTGACTGATGTCTATTATACCCCAGGAGAGGAAAGGAAGAGAGAGGAATAGCAATTGCTCGAAGGGCGGAGAGGAGATGATCGAAAGGCAATACAATGCAGGGATAGACGTGTGTAGTCTGGTCGTCGGCCGAGATGTGTAGGATGAGTCTTGCCGAGATGTCAGACGATATGTGATCTCAGAGATTACCGAACGCAATGTCTACGATGGCAGCCATTTGTTGGGGGGATACGGTACTGTAAAGCGTAAAAGGGAAATGTGCTTGATGTAGGTCTGAGGAAATATTGTGTCTTGTGCTTTGGTGCCTGAGAATCCATGGTTGCCTAATGAGGTTTCCCTGTCCATTGCGAAAAGTCGTCAGGGCAAAATATTTAGAAATTCGTGTGACAGTCTGAGTCCTAAATGGAGAGGGGAAGTGGAAAACATGCGACAAACACTTTCAATAGGGCATATGCCACATCTGGTTGGCACAGGTGTCGACCCAGACAGCACGGCTGGAGAGTAAACGACTCCTGCACAAAGTGCAATGGGCCAGACCGAGGAAGGAGGAGGAACTTATTCTGAATATGAGTTGACGGAGTGTATAGGCGGACAGAGAAAGAAATCGTAAAACTCAGACACTACTGCACCTGCAATGATGGGTTTTGACCGCAAATCGTTCCGCAAATCTTTAAAGGTCTCAGAGAGAAGTGAAAACTGTGGAAAGTGGTCTGGTGCTAAAATGACGACGAGGAAATTGGGGACCGCATCTGCAGGTCCTTCCTTCTTGCGGAAAATGAGCGTTCTCTGTGCAGCCCGTTCTCTCGCTTCTTCTCTTCTCCCTTCCCATTGCACTTTCAACACGCTCTCCTTCTCCCTTCGCCCTCTACGCTACACTCTCCACATCTCTGTGACATGTTCTCCGCCCTCTGGCACTTTCCACTCTTCTCTGTAGCTTGCTTCGCCCGCAAGAATAGGGAGAGAATGCACACACACCAAACCACACTTCTGGAGAGAACGGGGGCACTTGCGCCATCAGTTCCCTACTAAAGTTTTAACATTGTATCTATTGCGTTGTTGTGTAAGTGAACAATATTGAGTGGAAGGCTATTTGTGCGCGGTTTGGTGACTTACGATCTCATCTAACGAACCAAAACACGTGGAATTAGAAGGAGTGAAAATATAACAAAAACCCATTGTATTATGGTCATTCACAGAAATATATCACGAAACAACAGCACACATGTAGACAAGAAAAGTGAGCGATAACCAGGCAATTGCAATCTGGTTGAGTTTCTCTTGTACTGTCTGCTACCATTCTCGTATACTACACACCAAAACACATTCCTGAGCAGAACACAAACGGCGCATGTATGTTATCTCGATCGAGTTTGGTGCCAACGCAAGCCGAACATTATACGTTCCCCGGGATTTTAGTACATACAAATCAGATTTTTTGTGAAGCCCTTGTAGGCAATTAGGGTCATGCTAGAAGTATCGGGGTGGATGAAGCTTCCGGGTGAAGGAGAGGGCAAATGCAGAGAAGCGTTCAGAATACAAGTCTCGCATAATACAGCGGGTAAAGGACAATCCATCTCCGTGCAGAGAAAAGACAAACGCAAGTGACAGATTTGGCGAAATAGTCATAGAAGCTTGCGCCATAGTGATGAAGTGAACTTGAGCTGTAAGATGCATCTGTCCACTTCATCATTATGGTGCATGAGTCCCTGGCTTTATTACTTTCCCCAGACGGTTTTTGTTTAACTGTAATAAGCAGTCATAGCTTCTGTTGAGGAAGGAGAAAGTGAAAATTGTGATACCGTAATAGAAAATTTAGTAAACACTCGGTGTGTTATTGGTTGTTTCGTGATTGAAAGGAATGATGTGCCGGATGTATTGGTGGTATCCATAATCAAAACTATAATCACAGTATCACACCCTCAATTATCGTCATCGATGATGCAAGGGAATAAAATATGATTTGAAGTGAATAGGCGGACAGAGAAAGAAACCGGAAGACTCAGACGCTACTGCAGCTGCAATGATGGGTTTTGACCGCAAATCGGTCAGCAAATCTTTAAAGGTCTCAGAGCGAGAATCAACATCTATGGACAGAAATGCGTGTCACAGTAACCCTAGCCTAAAAATCGGTTAGAACATGGAAATGAGTGTCTACCACAACCTGCTCCTCGAAATCCTGGCGGCTATAGCATTCGCATATCTCGCTGGGCTGCCGTTTTTTTGTCGTTGTCTGCTACAAGGGACTCTCACATTGATTCAGGTTTATTGGACAGAGGAGAAGGAAGAGAAAGCATTGCACGATCGTCTTGATTGGGAATAATAAATAACATATTCACAAAGTCTCAAAGACAACGGCGCCATGGGCATGTACATCGTGATGGTGAAAAGGAAAGATGCGCCGGCTGACTGAGGGTGAGAACTATGTGCCTATGGCTTTTAAGCGCACTTCACCATTACGTTGCAATGGTCCATGTCGCTCCTGTCTTTCTCACAATCACAAAATATAGATATGTTAAGCAAACTGTTTCCGTCCTCAGGAACGCGTGGGGAAAGCAAAGACTGCAGTAATTCCAGAAAAGGAGAGGAAGAGAATATACGGCGAAATATTGCAAGTCGACAAACCCTTTCACAGGCGGGCGTCACTTTTATATGCCTGAGGGGCGGAGCCTCTGGCAACAGAGGTGGAGTGTAGTCCACAGAAGTACATGGATGAGCAGAAAAGGGCGAGCTTTGCTGCCAGGTCACTGATAATAAGAGCTTGCAAATAACACAGAGAACGGGAGCACATGTACTGATATCGCAAATTTTGATTCACATAATTTTTTGCAGAATGAAACAAATAAGAGATAGGGGGAACGACTTTGGAGCATTTCGAGAAATGCGTATAAGCAATCGGTGCAATTGAATTGGGGCAGATCAAGGGACGGGAGTGGGTGCGACTTTAGCGTCTATGTCGAATGATATTTTTCTCTAGTGAAGACGGGGAATTGAGTGGGAGGAACGGGATCAAAATTGGATGTTGCGAAAGCGATAAATGTCTTCGACGATGCCGGCCGCACGTTGCATGAGTTCTTCTTGTTTCTCCCTCCGAACCTTCTCGTCCTCCTCCAGATCATTGTACATATTGTAATAGCAGTTGACGGCGAACAACGAAAAGTTCGCGACGTAGGGGAAGACCCGGGCGTATGCAGCGCGCACCTTAAAGGTTCACTGATTTTGCGAATAGACCTCATATTATTGGGGCTAGAACTGTACGTATTCGCTATAGGTATCCCGAGTGCCTCTGAGTGTTTTTGTCTTTACAAAAAAAATAATTTAATTCGCAATTCCACAATATGCGAGATCAGTTATGTGAGCATTGGATCCTGTTCGATTTATCATAATACTCTGCAGAGGATATTCTGGTCTATGAATAGCGTAAGGCTCCTTTGCATGATATCAGTATCTAGAGTGATCACATCGGGTGAGAATGGGGATGAACAGGTTCTCTCTACTTTCGACCCTTGAGGCACTTATCAATCCGCACTGTTGAGTTATTCGCACACTACTATCTTTGATTCAGAAAACGCATCATATAGCCTTGGCCCTTCTCATTGAGAACTGAATTGTACTGTATATCGGACCGTTATCAATTCGAAAGTTATTCGATACCTGATCAAGTGTGACGGGACACTTCTCCTCTCCCATAAGCTCCACCAGCTTTGCGTGATACAGCGCGAACAGCGGCTCCTCGTTAAGCCTGAATCGCATGACCACCCATGACGATGCCACCCACACTGTTTGGATGTACGACATTTGGTAACCGGCGTTTGGTAACCGGACATTTGGGAACCGTCCATTTGGGAACCGGACATTTGGTAACCAGTGTTTATCTCGCCGGA
>JACMIF010000638.1:0-34345 GCA_014805445.1 Diplogasteroides magnus | reverse complement strand
TCCTACAACGACGTCCAAAAAAAGTGAAAAAGTGGCTGAGGTCACCTATTTCAGGACTCCGCCCACTTTTATGCCTTAACCAGTAAGTCTAGTAAAAAATCATGTGCAATGTACTTCTTAAGTTCTCTGCACTGCAGGCATGCATGTCCCTCAGTGAAGTCTGCACTTCGCGTTAAAAAATCCGAAACTTAGCGCGAAAAAATCGAAGCGAAAGTTTCGACGCTTGTTTCTCGAAAATGGCTCATGAGTGGCGCCTATAACTTTCGCATTCCACAATCTCAACATACTACTATCCAGCGCACATAGTTATTGGTTCCAATTTCTTGGGGGTCTCAGACCGTTTCCTAGTCAGTAGGCGATTCCAAGCTGGTAAAACGCGTGCAATATTTATTCCTCAAACGTTTATCTAGGCGTTGTAAATTTGAATTTGACTCTTATACAAGTTGTTGTCAACTTTTCTCTCTTGAACCGTTAGCTTATCGAAGAACCATTGCTTCGTATAGACTTGTATTTAACATACTTACAGGACGTTGTGACATAGACCAAGCAAAATTTTTCATATTTCGTAGAAGTAGCACCCGTGGCTTGTCTACGAAAATATACCCTTTGTCTAGAGGCTTCGATGTCCTTTCTTCCCACTCTCTTGCAAATAGGACCTATTCTCTCATAAATTCTCTTGATGATTCAATTTTCTCTCTTTCCCCTTCTGCATTTAGCACATGTGTTTCTAAGCACATTCCAGTTGACTACTTATTGTAACTTCTGTCCCCTCACGCCATGGCACACATCAGCTACGTAACAGCAACGGATGCGAATCAATCAAAGTTCATCATTTTAATTGTTTGAATTGCTCACAGCCCTTGGGCTTATCACTTGCAATTAAGATCTTGCCAAGTGAATAAAGATATATATAAATATATCGCAGGCAAAAGTTGTTGCCTACTAAATAGGGCTTCTAAATCAGCAGTAAACTGCATATCTCATTCTTCCGTTGTTGTGTTACTCCAACGGACGGGTGAAGTAACCACATGTTACT
Source organism: Diplogasteroides magnus (assembly GCA_014805445.1). NCBI lineage: Eukaryota > Metazoa > Nematoda > Chromadorea > Rhabditida > Diplogasteroididae > Diplogasteroides > Diplogasteroides magnus. Next base: position 33,309 of record JACMIF010000638.1, on the reverse strand, counting down.
TAATATAGCCAACAAGGGAACAACTAACAGAGGACGACGAATAACCGCCACTTAGCAGAGACTATACTGTAGGCAAAAAGAATTTTCAGGTGCATTCCATCTGTCTGTTACCTCTATCGCGCGGTCGTGGCAATGCGCTAGAGACGATCGGATGAATGAGGGCACCGAGAGAAGGAATGCGCCTTGCAATTCGTTCTGCCTTCACCATTATACTGACAGAGAACACGTAGCATCCGTAAAGCCACCACGCGCAATAGCTATTTATACAGGCAACTGAAACATATGCTAATTATGCGAATGCTGCCCTTACGATATCTATCTTTCACGAAGCGGTAGTCTCTTCTTGTGATATACAACAGCTTCTGTGAAGCAAACAATTAAAGAAGTCTTCCGTGGGAAATTTGAAAGTCCGTCTATTACATTTGATGTTAAGACATCAGAAAACGAGGGAATAGCACGCGAATTCTCCAGAAGTAAGGTTCGTGCTCGGAGAACATATCGACTTGGTTTACATGGATAGTAATTGAGTTTGCGCAATCTTCGCCGATTAATTGGCGATTTTGTCGCATTTGATGACGAATAACGCTATCATATTTTGCAACAACTATGAAGATTTTCACTATGGCTTCCGTATTGGTTGTAAAGTGCGCTTGCCATTCGTCTAATTCAATCGGAGCGCTTATATATCGCTCATAGAGAATTAGACGCATGAGATATGTGCTATACTGCGGTTTACACCCACTAATAAGCATTTGCGGGGTGCATCACCATTATTGCACACAACAGCCGATGGTGTTCTCAATATCATCCGGGACGATGAATTGTATTGCGAATAAGCATCTATAACCCTGTATTTGTTAAGTTTTAGACCAGGAACAATGCCTTGCAGATGAATGTCCTCTGTTTACAATTAACTTTTGTTGTGAAAGCTCAATTTGCTATGTTCCGACAGCTTTTGCGTTGCGTTAAGGCAGATAACTTGGGGTTTGCACAGACTAGTAAATAACACGAAGCAGATAGGCCATGAAAACCTTGGGGGCATTTTCAATAGTGTCGCTGGTGCATAGTATTTGAGAGCTGCCGGTTGAGCCGTAATAATTTGGACCAACTGCCCTATCTCTGTTCTGCATGCTATTTTCTCGCTCAAACGTGGCTCGGCCAAATTATCATTTCTCAAATGTACCTTCGCACTAGGGTAGGCAGTTTGTATGCAAACTCTGTTATGTTTCACTGCTCCTATAAATGTGATTCTTATAGCTTTCTCGAAACATATCTGATCTCGAATACAAACTGCCAACCCTACTTCGCGCCCAGTCGCTCAAATGTGCCCGTTCGAATGGCATGTACCCAATGCCGCCTACGAGTGCATGTGCTCTTTCCAAGTATGCTTCCTCCAGTAGCCGAACGAAGCAATCACAGATCATGCGAGGCGGTTAGCGCAGAGAATAACATTAGTGGAAAGGGCATGCGGCAAATTGTCCTTGATTGGCTCTTGCTAAGGACCGTCTCGATCAAGGATTCAACACTCTTTTTTTCTTGGGAGGACTCAAGAACAATTGTCACAGAATGTTTATGACTAATCGTAGACTGCCCTTGATCCCCAGAGGGTATGCTCTGACACGGATAAATATTGCATTGTATTCTATTGGCTCTTGCTACTACCATAGCATCACGAACATTTGCGAAGTATTTCGCATCCTAACTGAACTGTTGCTCTTGTCTATTTATCTCACAGTTCAAACATATTCCGTAACGACGAAATAGCACGTAAAAATGAGAGACCATAGTGGCATTCAGGTGTGAGACGCGTACTAGGAATAACAGTTAAGATAGGATGCATAATAATGGCGAGACGGTAAATGCGCCATCATTGTTGTGATGGCTCTAGTTTTTCAGCATTATGGCGCAAATATTGCTGGCGGTCCTGTCTTTCACAAGGCACAAAATGTGGCATGAAACACCTATATAGTTTCTGGTTATTATTGTGGTAAACAGAGTTGAAAATCAGCCTCTATATGTTAAGCGTGAAACATATTCAAAATCATGACTAACGGCCAGAGAAACGACGAAATAGCACGTAAATTTGAGAGTGCACAGTCGTCAACCAGATGGAATGTGTGTACTCGGAATATCAAGTTCGTTTTCCACAATAATAGCACCTTTAACCCTAAGGAGACTGTTTGCTGACAATTATCAAAAATTCTGTGCAAAATGCGCTTGCAGCGGATTCGCACACACACATATTCTTGCTCGCTCGGAGGGAGGCGCGAAGAGGCTAATCAGTTGCTAACAAATCTGGTTCCACTCCAGCCACCCCCCTTCCCCCATGTTCCATATGCCGAGAAAAAGATCTGTTTGCGTGCGGCCTAGGGAGAAACTACAAACAGGGCAGGAGCGTCGTGGATAGTTGCGCCGTAAAGGTGCCATTATCAAATGTTCATTTCACCACTTCGGCGCAAATGTTCATGGCTCCATTGTCTTTCAGCCATAAAACATCCGCTCAAGCTCTCTTAATATCTTCAAGATTCTTGTGTCTTGTGCAAAACATTTAATGGCTAGAAAAACAAGGGCATTTGCAGACTGGAACTTCTTGGAGATTAGCGCCATAATGGTGAAATGGACATATGCTCCAAATTTCATGTCCACGACGATTCAGTGCATCCTATACGCACTTTCTTTACTTAATGTGACTGTCATGGTTTGACTTTTCAACGTTATCTCTAGTGCTAAATATCTACATTGATATGACCTACTAGGATCAGCTCTACGCAAACTACTAAACGATTACTTATAATAGTAGTATAAGTATTAGTGTGGAAAACGGACTTGATATAGTTGGTACACATGTGACATTCTGACGGTCTCAAAGTCTGATCGCAAAGTGTAAATTTCTTTATATTGGTATCATGAAACATATCTGAAGTTCTCAGTGAAAATGCGAATTTGGGCTATTTTTCAAATTATTTTGATGTAGACTAATTAAACTTGATTTTTAAAATCATTTTGGATATATTTGAAAATGTGTCAACCGAAATATAGATGAAAATTTCATGGTCACGGTAATATTCAGATATGTTTCACGGCCCATTAATATGTTCGGATAATCAAGAGGAGACACGGAATTTATCAATTCCGTTTTCCACAATAATAGCTATTGTATAACTGCGCTAGTCATTTTTCTGAACTATTCCACTATTTGTCACAAATGCCATTTCAGCTCCGGAGATGTAAGGTGATCAGGCAAAGACGAGATCGATTGTTTAGTCTCTAGCACAGTGACCCTCCTACCTGATTGTTGAGATTAGCAGCTAACCCAAACCCTTCTCTCGCTCCCGTGCCTTCTAACCTGATTCTTGTTCTCCGTCACCTTCGCACACGCGCCGGGTTCACAGGGCGAAGAAGAAGAAGGAGAAGAAGTTGCGAGAAGATGACACTGAGACAGGTTGGTCTCAGCATACGCACACACATACGATATTCCCGGAACAAAGGCGTGATGATGGGACCAAAGATTGAAATTATGGCTGGCAATTTGACATTGGTTATGTTTCAATATCACTACATATCTGCCAATCATGATTGAAACTCAATGAGCCCATGTGAAATTTGAAAATTGGAATATTTAGTAAAATTGAAAATTAATAAATCCAAGGGCAAACATATTCGCAGCTTATGGTTATGAAAGTAGAGTGTATTCTGAAACTGAATTGACTGGAAATATTTCCTATTCAATTAGTGACCATGATTGCAGGAAAAGGCCGACATCCGAGGTTATAGACCCTGCGAATCTTAACTGGGTTTGCGTTATAACGTTGCATCGTATTATGCATCCTAACTGAACAGTTGCTATAGTCTTTATATCTCACATTTGAAACATATTCCGTGACGACGAAATAGCACGTAAAAATGAGAGACCAGGGTGGCATCCACGTGTGAGACGCGTACTAAGAATAACAGTTCAGATAGAATGCATAATACATGAAGCGGGTTTTCGCTCCGTAAATAGCCGTTCCCGCATCGGAGGACGAAACAAAATGGACCGTAGTTCACCTCCCACGAGGCGCCTTTTTGGAACTCTCACGTCTCATGTGAATTTCCCTTCAGTGCCCGAAATCCGCCGCTACGATCTAGCAGATCTCAATCCAATTTACCCCGTCGAGTCAAGAGCAAATTTCACTGCAATCAGACTCGGCTATAATCTAGTCCTTCGCGGGGCAGCTCAAAAGTTGGCGCATAACTTTTTCCGCGATCATCCTCTATCGAGTGGTCACGGAATGCTTCCTCGCGCGCCCAAAAAGGCTCGATCAAACAGGGAAGCTCCCTCTCGAATTCGGCCATCATTCAACTCTTTCGCGATACCCGTCGGGGTTGATCCCCCCTCGGGACGCGCAAAAAGTGTCCCTTACGTGATTCCAACACGGCGAGGCCAACAGTGCTCCAGGAAGTTGACGAGAGAGTGTGGCAATAGGGGAGAGCGCCAGACGACGAGAGGAAAAGGACACAGGGACACAGAGGACAGTACACACACAACGCTCCTCCGCCTCCTGGACGGGGAACCACCCCGAGGGACCACTCGGGGGCTCTCTCTGCCTGAGAGACACTCTAATACCTACATACCACCCCCACTAATCATTGCCAGCAGGAATTTTCGCACATTTGCCTGTACTCCGTGGCGTTTAGCACTTTATTGTTAGTGCTGTAATTATTTACGATATGCATGACTTCGCTCAAGTATTTCATCATTATGGCGTCATCATTATCCTGCCGTATTCAAGGATGACTAGAATTTGCTATGGCAAAGCGCTTCCTTTGTCTTATATCTATACAGTGAAAGATAATTGTGCAATGCCGATGCTCGTAACGCGTTTCTTCATTATGGCGCAAATTCTCAGTTGCAGCCGCAAATCGTCCGTGTAGAAGCTGTCTATGCGTGCATGACAGTGACAGTATCGTAATGTCCGACTCAGAAGAAGATCCGGCGAGGTAGTTTCATATCCAATACAATGCAATAGGAAATGTTATCTCAATCTGAACATCATTCGTTGTGTCACAGCGGTTGTGTGGTATTACAGTGAATGGCCGGGAAATTGAATCATTACATGTTTCATTCATTTCTTGTCTGAATTCATTTGTTCTTGAAATTGATTTCATGTTATCCCAATCGGGTTCTAAATAACGCCTATGGAGCATATTTGAATTCACGAATATTTTTAGATTTATGAGTATTCGGAGTCCTATAGGCAACATCGCTATATGTTTCACTCACTTCTTATATTTCGACACTTTGTTATCATCAGTGATCGTGCGATCAGCGTCCACTAACATCAAAACTCACTAAAGTTTTAGATCCAGTCAACACTTCACCTGTAGTTCCTTCAATAATAGTGCAAGATAGTCTAGTGGTCTAGGGCCTGAACCACCAAATAATATGTTATCGAACCGATAGGGTTCGATCTCCGCCGCTCTATTCAAAGCCTTTTGTTCAGGGCCGTGTCCCGTCACGGCATCGCGGCGGGCATCAAACGGGACGGCGACCTGTGGTACGACCTGGACGCATTTCTACTGGTATGTCGAAACTCACCTTTCAACTTGTCCACCTCTCCGATCTTGTCCACATTAGGAGAATAAGTTTCAATCAGTTATTTTCTATGTTATCATCTGCTTTCCATATTCTTTGTCTAATTTTACACGATTCATTCGCTTGCATTGAGGGATAGTTAAATCGGGTGAAAAGCTCGTGTTACGTGAACATTTCCCTGAAAATGTCGCTCTCTTATCAAAGCATTTAGTGCATTTGTCATTCGTCTAACCTCCGCTGAGCGGTTGTCTCTTCATGATATGGTTAGACGAATGACAAATGAATTGGTTACTTAGATTAGAGAATCCCATTCGATCTTCAATGTCAAATCTTGATCTGCCCCTCCATCGGAAGCCTTCATGCAACGTAAACAAGATTCCTTGCATTGCCTTTTGCTCATTGCCGATTTGTTTGCACATTGTTGCCCGGAAGGGAATAACGGCAAACCACAACAGACTAATCTTCTGCAGATAATTGGGAATTGCTTAAATTATACGGCTCTTTCATTCGCTCCATATGTATAATATGCATTATTTCAAACAATTGAGAGCAGTATCGCCGTCAATGTTGACGAGATTCATAAAGATTACGAAATACCCTTCAATTTATGAGGCATGAGCGCATTTGCAAGCCTTTTGTTCTCCGCAAAACCTATTTTCTCAATGCATTGCATTTCGAAACACATACTTCCCCTGATACATTATCTTTCCTCATTGGCATTCGAATTGTTTGCGCAAAACTAGGGAGGGACAAATCTTGCATGGTACAACTGTTAAAATGACTGAAAGTATTATGCATCCTATCCGAACTGTCATTCGTAGTACGCGTGTCATACCCATATGCCACCCTGGTCTCTCATTTTTACGTGCTATTTCGTCGTCATGGAATATGTTTCAAATGCGAGATATATAGACTTGAGCAACAGTTTCGTTAGGACGCATAATAAGAGGCATGAGGACCGTCGAAAAGCCTTTGTCTCTCTATATTGTCGCTTTGTTTTGCATTTCGAAACACATGATTCCACATTGCCCCTTTCTTCATTGGCTTGCGAGAGTTGTTTGCGGACTGTTTGCCTCCGTGATGTTTCTGTGTGTTTTGCAATGCGCGGGACACACCGGTCCACTTCCGAATGGCTAGCTCAGTCGATAATGCTATGTGACAACGGTATGGCATGGTTAGCACGGGGGCTGAAGTGACTGTTTCACGTAGAAAAGATTATTCGCTCTTTGGTTACTTACGAAAGGCTGTTGACAATGCAAGACAACGTGCATAGTTAGTTACAGGGGCGGGGTCACGGAGTAGACAAATGAAAGAGAATACGAATTTTTTTATTATATTTTGAATCTTCACCTACTCGAACATTGTTCTGTTCAGACATGATTCGCTTTTTTATTGCAGTTTGAAACACAATCTCTATTTTCTTCGTTAAAATCGAAGGGAGGGTTCTGCGCATATAAGCATCTGTAGTGAATATACCCTCCTTACCAGGCGTATGGGCAATAGTGTCGTGCTATCTACCGTATTATATATAATACTTTATATTCTTGTGGAAAACCAACTTGATATTCCGAGTACACACACTCCATCTGGCTGACGATTGTGCACTCTCAAATGCGCGTGCTATTTCGTCGATTCTCTGACCATTAGCCATGATTTGGAATAGGTTTCACGCTAAACATATATAGGCTGACTGTCAACTCCGTTTACCACAATAATACCGTACATGCACATGTGATAGCCATTCTGACATTCAAATAGCTCTCGCGCCTCTCATACACATACGAATGACAAGTTTGCTATTTCTTTCGTCAATTGCATTATGCATGCCAACTGGACCGTTACTAAGAATCTCGTTTTCCTATAAGCAGACGGCGTGAAGCATAAGCCTTATTATACCATTTCGTCAGAGATTCGGCGAACTCAGTCGGCAAAAAAATGTTACGTGTGTACTGGGTATAACAGATTGGGCGAACGAAGCCTCTTCCGGATAATTTAAAAGTACGTGTTTTAATGTTATCTGTGTGACCTGTTTCCATGAATTCGACCTGGATGCCATTGAACACGTTTAGTGACTCACTTCCCGCTATTTCAACATTGCAGGAAGTAATTGTCATTATATCACTTTGACTCATTTTTCGGGGGTCTTTGAGTTGTGCGAACGTCACTTTTTTGTCTTGATGATTCACCTTCCGGTCCTTTGTACAGAAATGAAATAGCTGTTTGCTTTCGTCATTCGTTGGCCGCCGAATGGGCAAGCGTCCGATTTCTTTTGGCCCCTTTTGAGGAGGTGAAGAATGCAGAACATACGCAAACCAGAGAGACGAATATAATTTTCTCTGCTTCTCTAACTCTCTCTCGTTCGGTTGTCTCTCGTTCCCTCTAACTGTCTGATTCTCTCTGAGATGAACGGTCTCTCTTAGCCCTTGTCTCCGGGGTTTCGAGCTAGGCGAGGAGAACCCTCGAGGATATTCTTCTTCTGCACATTCCGATCTCCAGCAGCTCTCTCTCACCTTCTTACGAACAAATGATCAATAATTTAGGGGTTTATCAACATGAGAAAACGTTTGACAGAAAGAGAGTACAGTACCCGAAGAATTTCGTTGCAGGACCAGGTCGACGAAGTTTTGGCAAAATTGGCAGATGGATCTATCGACGACGAGATATGGGGCAAGATCGTCATTATGGAGAAGTGAGTATATTTTTCTATAGTCAAATAACGGCGTCGTACATTGTCCATTTGATTTTCGACCATGAATTATAGAGTCATTGAAGCATATTTGATATTGTACGGACCATATCCAAGTCGAAATGTTTCGACTGTTTTTTAGCCAACTCGTTATAGGTGCAAACGTGTCGCCAAGGCGTACCTCCGTCACGCCACTGTGATCGTCGATGGCTCGGAAGAAGAGTTTGACGGGAAAACGATAGGTAACGTCTGAAAGACAAGAATATTTGCGCCATACTGGTGAAATGGACAGCGCCACCATCCTCTTCATTTTCCCGGTGCAAGTGTCTTCATAACATTTGCGGCGCAAAGGCTATTATTACTAGGGTTTCTAAATCGGGAGTAGAGTGCATTCGTCTGTTGTCGGATTCATGAGGAGCTGTTGTCTATTGCATGACTGAGGCAACGGCTCCTCGGGAATCAGACAACATACGAATGAACTCTACTCCCGACTTAGAAACCCTAATTATTACCACAACCATAAGTAAATAGTGTTTGCAGGTGAATTGACATCATTTTAATTGTAAATTATTCAGGTTTCAACGCCTTCCACAATCCCACACGCGACGAGCAAACCAAGGAAATTCGGCAGAAGATCAAGGAGGTTTGTAACCAATTTCATTTTATGGACCCAAATTCCAAATATGCCCAAATGATTCCAAATGCCAATTGACTCCAATTACAGGGAGTCATTCTCAAAATGGACATGCACGGCAACGTCAAGGGAATGGCGAGAGGAAAAGTGCGTTTATTATAATATTTACTCCTACGTTTAGCTACTACTCAATCAGTCACAACGCCATTAGCATTCGTTTTATGATTATCGTGAAACGTATGCCATTTTCGTCTGAATGAAAATGGAAAATGTTGTACCCGCCATAACATTTACATTCACCATTGCGCCATAACAGTGAAATGGACTGATACGCCATATTCACTCTCGATACTCAAATGACCATTGCAGCTTAAAAGTCCAGGATGCTCTCATCTTTCACCCGCTCCTACTATCAATAAGAATGCTTCAAAAAGACGATCTTTCTTTAGGTTCCTGTGATTGCGCAAGGATGGCGTGACTCGAAGAACTCATGCTTATCTGAGAAGTTGATGAAGCTCCAGGGAAAGCTCAACCACACTGAGGACAAAGCGTTCAAGGTAAATATTACGTTTTTGTAAAATGAGAACAGTGCGATTGATCAATTTTCAAAGACAATGCTTGATTTTACGCAGATGGTGGAACATATTAGATTATGAGCGAATAATTCTGTATTCTTGTGAACTTTCCAATCCTCACAGGGAAATCCGCGCTAAATTATATTCTTCCTGCTTATTCAAGTACACGTACCGTGATCTTTCTTGTGTGTTTGCATACTCTTTGTACATTTGATCAAGCGCTTTTTCCAGCTGAAATCGACACCTTTGGGTCCGATTTCAGTAGCCACGAGGAAAGTTACTGATACCAGTGTCATTCCTTTCTGTACATACTCTTTTGTTAGACAACTGAGTTTTGGCCCACTAGTGTGTGTAGCAAAACCAAATAACTATCCCTTCGGTAGAAGAATCTGTGAAAAGCGCCTGCAGGGAGGCGTCAAGCTGTGTGCATGTTGAAGCTTGCTATAGTCAAGTGCTTAACCATGCACCGTTACAAAGACAAGCCGCCTGACCCCCTCGGGGGATCTGGTCAATGCCCGTCAAGTGTCTCGAAACGCTTGTCCCGGTCATCTCGGTGGTCTATGCACTCTGGTCGAGAAGTACCCGAGGCGCGGAAACCACTTGAAAGAGGCGTCTTTGGGGTGCACCAGAATGCTCAGGAATTTTTTTTCGAGTATCAGAACTGGTAGATATTATGGATGAAAGACAAGTACGCCATGAACTTTGACCCATAATGGTGAATTTATGACGCGTCTGTCCATTTCGGCGCGAAGGTCCAAGGCCGCGAAGTCTTTCACCCGATAATATGAAATAAGAGCCGAATGAAAAAAACAGAAAATTAATCTAAAGAATCTTTTAGATTTTTGACATGCGTCGGTGGAAGGCGGCAGTGGAACGACTGGCTGAGGGAGAGGGAGAGGTGAGATTTCATATAGGAATTCGAAAATTTTTTTTTTAATTTACCTCGAAAACGTTTGAGATTGAAGTGATGGGAGAGTCGGAAAATTGGGCAATCTTTTGGAGATATCCGAATAAAATATTTTGAAGAAATTAGAATCTTTAAGAAATGACGAATTTCCAGGTTCGCTCATTGCTGCCCCGCGCATGTGTTCGCGTCGCTCTTGCCAAGGTATTTATTTCCTGTTTCACTCTTTGTTACCTTGCATTATACGGATGAAAACGTATGCTTCATCTACAGCTTATTACAGTAGATGTTCTGTTAGAATGATCACTTGTTGCTTTTAATCTTTTAACAATATAAATAAAGTATTAAATTCAGGACGGCCAGGACATGTCCCGTACTCCCTGTTGGCTGGTCGTAGTCAACCTTGTCGCACTAGATGTGCTCATTTCGAGGGTGCCTGAAGTGCTCAAAGGTGGTATTTTCATTAATTTAATGCTGATGGCCTTTTGTATTATACACAGCGGATAAAAGGCGGCTATTACATCATAACTGTCCGAAGCACAATTATCGTCCATTTCAAAAACCAAGTTGAGCATGTGACTGATTTAATGAATTCGTATTCTTGATTTGAATTCACAAGTGAAAATGTTGAATTGACGCCATATTCTGTAATATTTATCAAGCCGATTTTGCAATTGTTGTTATCGTAATCGCGTTAAAGACGAATACGTCGTGGTTACGCGCATTACTGTGAAAATACAACAGTGAATTGGTGCCGTGAATGCCTATGAGACTATATCGGTGCAAATATCCGGGATGGGAGGTTACCTTAAGCGTGTTATTCAATCGTTCTAATGCAGGTGCCCAATGCCCTTCCGTCCCTCGTCCTCTCATTTCCGCACACAATGATGGTTCACAAGGGGCCTCCATCTCCTCAGTCGCCACGATTGAAAAGGTTAGTAATATGATTCCTAATTATTGTCGGCAGTTTGATTACATATTTCAAATATGTGTCTATGCTACTATATATTTGAAGATATATCCTCTTTGAAACATAACGCATAATGTAATAATTTTGCCAACCCTAATACTATTAACTGAAGTGATATTCTTGCTACGCGTATTTCGTGTTTTGACCGCCTGTGCCCTCATTTCTGTCACAATATACAGTTTCTATTATGCGCTCTTAATTCAAGCGTTCATCCTTGAAAAATGCAGAAAGAGCAACAGTTCATAGTTCATTGGGATGCGTAACTATAGGAGGCTTTTTAAAAATCATAATCTGTTTAGTGAAGCTTGCTAGCTTTGTTCAACTCACTCCGTTTCAATTCAAAAATATGTTTCACCTCTTGTACTTGATTGTCTTGAAAATGTCATGTAATCCGCTCATTGGAGTGATCCTTTATTAGAAAAAGATGAAAAAATTTTCTTGCGCAAAATGTTCACAGTGATCAATCGGTTATTGTTTAGGGGAAAATAGAAGCTGTCTTCGTTGTTTTGCGTTATACACATTCCCTCTTGAAAATGAGATCGTCTTTAATTATTTTTAATATAATAATATTGTTTTACGTTTAGATGTCTTCTCACCTCACTCCCTCAGCAGCCAGCCACTTGCCCCAGATCGTAGCTGCTGTCGCGGCACAAATGAATCAGAAGTGAGCTATTTTACCGTTAAATAAGCCATAAGGGCAGTCTGTGAATCGCTTCCCGCCGGGTATATGAAAGTGCATTCCCCAGTGTCCTATGCGCATTATGGCTTCATTCTTCCTGCTAAGTTATTTTCATCTCCAAATATTTTACTTTACGTGTACTGCTAAGTATGCTATAATACTTTGCTCTAGCCGATATATTATTGACTGATTGATTTTCGGAATATTTAAAATTGATTTATTGATCGAAATTTTCAGTATGCTAAACACCGACCAACTGGCGCAGATTGCCTCTGCCCTCGCTCTATCAAATCAGGTGAGAAAGTAGTTCCGTTTCATGAGCAACACTAAACACCGAAAGAAAGAAATCAATGCTGAGTCTGCACTACCAAGTCAACAAGTTATAATATTCATCAATGACTATGCATTGCGGGAAATAAAATATTCGCTTTACGCCGATTTATCAAAAATTGAAACATAATAAAGTCATGTTATTCTTGATTTTTGAATTGAACAATTTCAGGCCAAGGAACAACAGACGAAGAAGTCTCCCACGCGCGTCGTTGCCAAGAAGGAGCGACGGTAATATTTTGGTTATTTATTTCCATTTTGCCTTCAACTCATCAAAGTTCACAGATACACCATCTATACAAATCCACAATGAAACATACTGGTTAACTTGTTATTCTTAGCATAATATTGATGTTGCTGAAAAATTTACCAAATGAATTATCTGATAAAACTAGTTTTGTTTTATTGATCTTCGTTCATTTTATACGACGAACATTGTTTTTCCAGGAGACCGTACAAGAAGGGCCTGGATTCGGAGGAGTCTTCTGGTGAGTGTATCTTCATGTTTCCGGTAGTATAATGGCTAGTATCCGCGCCTGTCACGTGCGAGATCATGGGTTCAATTCCCGGCCGGAGAGAACATTTTTGCAGGAGAGGATTCCGCCCACGTACGCTCCGAGTCGTCCTCTTCTGGCAACGAGACGAGGACGGGAGGAGATGGTGGAGTAGAGCGGGGCAGGGGACAGTGGAAAGAAGGGTCAGTTCACGGGTCAAACACGTAATGGAAACTAGAGAGGACGCGGCATTTTTTTATCATGAAATGACATGTTCTGTTCGCCATGCAATTGTTCATCCCGAGCCATTTTTGGCGGACGGTTGAATTGTTTGCCGTGAATTGGATGCGATCTCTTATTCCGTAGATTGACCAATCCATATATGTTTCACTGCATGAATATCTAATATTCGTGATTGCTTAGTCATTATCTTCTCGAAGAAATGAGCTTGAAACTTAAACTGTGAGATTGACTGGCATGTTCATTGGGGTGACAGTTAACAGCGCCACGGAAATTTACATCATAGTGGTGAAATAGGATACTTGAGTCGCGAATTCAAGACGTATTTGTCCACTTCACTGCAAATTCGTCAGAGTCGATGATGTTGCGGTCTTTCATCCTGCTCATTGATATTCCGCGTATACCTATGAAAGCGCCTGTGAAGTACCAAGTTCTCCAGTCTTCTGTATATTCCCTCATTAACTAGACTATGGGGTTAGCGAACACTGCTGCCGCTTCAAAGGCCATAACATAGGCACCATATGCCTCCGTATATTCGTGCTATTAGTACACGTGATATCAGCAGTTTCGTATCTGCCATTGCTTCGGCGCAAATATCCAGAAATTGTTCACTCCACTCTCATCAGTATCCGAACTGTATCTGGTTTAGCGGGAAACTTTCCACTCCTGTTTAGCTCCCATATCGAGCCGGATAGCACTGCTATATCAATAGTTAGACACCAGACGATTGGTCTAGACGTGATCACTCATGTTTGCCGTTGAATACGTTTCAGCGCATGCATATTTGGCTCATATTGAAATCGAATACATTTGTATCTCACTGCGACTGTTTTATATATTATTGTGGGAAACGGAAGTGACATAGCTGGTACACATGGCGAGTTTTGGACCTACCTATGGATGATCGCAAAGTGTATTTCTTTATATTGTAATCATGAAACATATCTGAACTCCTCTGTGAAAGTGCGAATTTGAGCTATTTTTCAAATTAGTTCGAAATAAACTAATTAAAATTGATTTTTGGAATCATTTTGGACACATTTGAACATGTTCCAACCGAAATATCGATGAAAACATTATGGTCACATTGACATTCAGATATGTTTCAAGAGTCCTTATTAAACTCGGATAATCAACTGAAGACATGGAATTTGTCAGTTCCGTTTTCCACAATAATATTAGGTTGGGGAGAAAGTCTTTGTACATTTTGTTATTCCGATAAAGAAAAATCCCAGTGAACGCTAGGCAGCAATTGTGTAGTGCATAGTTGTTGACTAGCTTTGGCCAACATGTATGCATAGCATAGTTGCACCATACCTGCAATACAGCAAGCAGTAGGCTTTCAAAGTCCACGATTGCCTTGATGACCTCTGATAAGTGCTCGTGCTGTATTTTCAAGGTGCGAATTTTCGGGCCAAACTAAATGTGCTCATGCATGAGCCGTGTCATGAACAATACCAGGCCCCAGTGAGGGACTTCCCAGCCGACTGGTTTTTCCAGGGCAATTGTTTTTGAAAAAAGTGAAAAAAACGGCTTTTCATCCGAAAAAGAGTGATAGTTCGTTTTCAAAAGCTACATCAATCTGTTGAATCATATTTCGGAAGCAACTTGTGCATTACCAGTAGATTATAAATCCACATCCGATTATAGCTCTAAATGCCTTATTCAGGTAGCATCGGTAAGAATATTTGCCAATTTTTTCAATATATCAAATTCTTGCATATCTTTTCTCTTTCACTTCCTATAGTAAGCGGTTCAAGGAACACGTATGCGCTATATGCACTCGTCTCCCTTATTATAATTAACTGCCAAGTTATACGGCCACTTCGTTTTAAAGGACATAGTGAATGCATTTTCAAGAATGTCAAAACTGGTACCGACTAGCACATTACAGGTTTTCACGAAAAATGTATTTTTATTTTTATTTGTGTTCACACGTATCAACGTTCATAATTATTATTGGTTATGGACAGTACAAGAGTAGGATATTAACCTGCGCACATATCGTTTGACATCGTTTCCTTTCCGCCAAACTGTACATCTATTTCTAAAAGCATCACCCGTTTGACTGGTTTTACCTTTTCCATCAGAACTTCATAGTCACAAGACCTAATCAAAAGCCCTTCTGGCATGTGATGAGGACAGTTCCCACACTTAATATAAACCACTAGTAATCATATATGCTTTGCTTGAAAGTCCGGGAAAAATTGAGAAATCCGACATTGGGGAGCTACGAAGTGGTTGAAATTTTCCTTTTGCCGTAACTCCAGAAAGAAGAAGCATGCAACCCGACATAATTTATGTCAGAATGGCATGCCTGCCTACTATACATAACCACACACTTTGAAAATGCGCAGCTTCTCTAAACAAAGTTAGATGCCTTTCAAAAAAAGTACAAAGACTTTCTCCCCAACCTAATAATTCAAAAAACAATGACTATAAGCCAAGATGTGTGCAGTATGAATTATGTTTTTTAAAAGTTGTCGAGCTAAATCTCAGGGGATCATAGAGAGCAGGACCGCTTGGTTATGTCAACAAGGAAATTATCCGATGAGGGGCTGGCTGACCCGTCAGATGACACTTTAGTGAACCGGCTCGGGGGAGAAGGTTTCCGCCTGTCGTTTTCTGGTAGAAGTTGTCTCTGCTTCTCTTTACTCTCTCCTCTTTGCATACTCTCTCACTTCGAGCCTCCACTGAGCCGCGAAACTTTTTCCCGTGTAAACACACCGCGGGCACTTGTCCACGTTGAGTTTGCACAGCGTGCGAGTACAGGAAGACTAGGGTTGGCACTTTGAGTACGAGATCAAATATGTTTCACGAAAAGTATAACATTCAAGATATATGGATCAGTGAAACATAAGTGAACTCAAGCTGCCAACCTTAAGGAAGACCCTTTGCGCTCTCTCGAAACCACTTGCTCTCTCGCCCTTCTCTAATCACCTTGTGTCTCTCATTCTCAAACACTCTCTCGCTGTCTATAATCGTCTGCGTCTCTCAACTGGATGTTGTCTCTAACCCCAGAGCCACTCTGCAAGGAACACATTCACTTCACGCTTAGAATAACCGCCATGGCAGCGGATCAAGGGATCGAATCCGGGATTTAGGAAAATTAATTTATAAAATATATATTTGATTTGCTAATTTGCAGATGGGAATCGTCAACCAAGTCAGTGGATGTGTTATATGGAGGCATACCTGTGGAGAAGAAGGAGAAGGAAGTGAGGAATTTCGTTTCTATATAATTTTATGTTTTGGAAGCATATTTGAATAATTGAATTTAGGGCTAAATTTGGGAAATGTTGGTGCGGATCGTGAAAAATAATATTGATTGTAATGTGGACTTAATGACGGCGCAAAATGCACACACTAGCGGACTAAGCTTTAGTTACTCAATAAACATTTATTTGTTTTCACATAATATCTATCACAAGAACATCCTTCATGGTTGAACTTTGCTTTACGCAGTCCATGAAACATATTCCAAGCACTTCTTTTTTTGCAAAAAATAACCCTCATCTTGGCCTCTTTGCATAGAAATGTGATCCATTCCAGATATTCGTCGGCAACGGAGGCGGCGGAGGACAGAAAAGAGGGGCGAGGAGGCCAAGGTTGCAGGTATGATAATTATTACATTGTCGCCATCAGTGCTTTAGTGCAATTGTCATCGTCCTATCTCAACGGATCGTTTGTCTATCTCATGTGATAGGCGACCGCTTCGAAGAGATTCGACGAATGACAATTGCACTAAAGCACTGATAACGACACCTTAGTAATCATGACAATTGTTGGCAGTGCGAGTGCGAGATCCATTATGTTTCATTGATTGTTATTGTTGTTGTGAAACATAATCATTCTCACAAAGACTATATTTTGGTTTGTAGCGGCCATTCCTTAGCATTTTTCTATGTCATGTTTTTACCAATTTTACTAATCAAGAATTCTAGAGTCGTGCGAATTTTTCAGAAAGTATTCTAATCGTTTAGCATCTAAAGAGAGTCTCGAAAAACATCTTTCAGGACGTCGTCTTCTCTCTCAACTCCAGTAATACCAATACAACAAACAGTAGTGGCCGGTCTACTACGTCGGATTATGACAGCAACAAGGTACGGAACACTACTGAAACTACGAATCTCGCTCGGGACTATGTTGGGAGTTTGAGTTCAGTTGCGTCTCACTGATCCCTATATGTAATGTTATAACTTTCGTGAAACATATCCGATTTCGTTCTCAAAATGCCAACTCTACTCTATAATCGCCGTAGCAATACGACCGGCTGGCGATGCCCTTGTTGTTAGGGGTAAATTCTTGAGCTTCCAGCAACATTTATCCAGTTACGTTCACAGTACACTTAGTCTTAGACTTGAGCAAATAACTAAAAGTTTTCATATTTTTTCCTGATTCTTTCACACATAAACATCTTTTCAGGACGCTTCATTCGATTCGTCGTCTTGCAGTTCCACTGTCAGCAATGCTAAGGTTCGTATTTTTTTATTGTTTTCAATAATTATCCCCTTTTCTTGCTTTTACTACATTTTGAAGAAGACAGAAAATTCTTGAAAAGTTTAAAGAAAAAAAATAATTTTTAGGGCCTGTCTAACGTTTCGGTGCAGCAAATGAAGATGGACTTTGCTGATGGTAAAAAAATAATTTATTTGTTGTTTTTCTTAGTTATGTGTTTTATTTCTTCGGAGACGCGCACGGTCGGTAATTAGAAAATGTGACAGCATGATTTTTATAATTATTGCGTGATACTTATAAGAATATTCACGCATTGGGAAAAGTTGCAGACTTCGTCTCCCTGTTTCACTGTTTTGTCTTCTAAAAATATGCGAATGCAAAAGAATGGAGTGCAAAAAGAAAAGCAAATATCAAGCAACTATTGGCACTGGAAAAGGCGTTATTGTTCAATTTTGCTATGCTAAGCTAATTTTTATAATATAGAAGTGAATAATTTAAAGTGATATTTTCTAGACATGAGCTCAGCCTCCTCTTCCCCATTGCCACCTCCACCTCCTCCAGATCAGAACGGGCGGGAGCATCACGCATCGCGACCTCCTTCGCGATGTTATGGAATGTTCTCGAACAAGACACAGATGGTGTACGACCAACCGAAAGTGCACCAGGGCAAGGGTGAGCTTTTTTCAATTGCATAGCGTGACCAGTGCCATACAACCATGACAAGGGCGACTTTCCCCGCTTTTTCACTTGCTAATAAATAGTGGCTATTTAGAGAAGTCGGTGAGTTGCAAATAATCTTTCAAGACTAAACCGATTCGCGACTTTTGTCTATTTTCTGTATTTATAATACCAAGAAATTTGAATTTCGTCCATTCTCGTCTGATGAACTCGATAAAATCGAAAATATTATATCTGTTTATTTATCGTTTATCAGAACCTTACAGCTGAGTAGTAGCGTGGTAGGCGGTAGTCGCTTCAGTTCACAATATCACACAGTGCACCATCTCTCATTTGGCATCATACAAGCTTCGTTTATCGTAGAACTCCACCGGCTTGGCAGATGGATCCGTCAAATAGTCGGATACAATATCTTTATTCCGGACGGGCTATCCATCTGCCCGGTCGCCGTAGTATCCCTTCAGTTAATGTAACGACTAATTCAGACCGCGAGCAGTCGCGTCAATACTCGTGAGTTATGTGTGTCGCTGATGTTGTTTCAGCATGCCTTCAACCTTGCATTATCATCCCCACGGGTGGCCGAACTTCCTTCTTGGGTTCAGAGAAAAAAATCCCGTTAACCGTTAACCATCAACCGCAAAATATAACATACAATAAGTTTCATGGTACTGATTATTTGACGTGATAAGACGATCTGCGATAACATTGCACATTGGAAGCGTAACATAACCACATCCACACTTCTTATACTGTGTCCCATTGCCTGTGATTTGCCCGACCTTGTGCCGTCCCTGCCTCTATGTTTCAACCCTTAACTCGCTTTGTTCATTTTCAGAGTCACTTCCTTCTCCTCCTCCGCCACCACCAAAGCCGCAGGATCGGCTCTAATGCAAGCCACCAAGAAATTCGACGATATTGATATATATGAGGTGGATCACAAAATTTCCATGGGCGATATCATTTAATTTGCGACATCCTCGTTTTATTTTAGGCAGAATTTTCGACATTTAGTCATTGTCGATTACTGAGGAGCGAATAATAATAATCTCATTTATGTTCCATTAAAACGAGTGACAAATAACGCTGAAATAATACGAACTCACAAAACATTAAGCACGTTCTGCATTTTATCGATCTATCGTTTTACGGAGATTTTCACATTTATCACAGACAGTGCATGACATTTCCTACTGATTTTAGGCAGGGTTAAACCGTTGGTTTGTTCGAAGAAGGAAGTAGTACAAGACTATGTTATTTACAGTCAACACCCCTGCCACCTCCCCCTCCGCCCTCTTGCCCCCTCTCACGCAGTCCATCCTCCTCCACGACAGCCACACTGACACCAGCCACGGTAAGAACAGGCGGATATTTGAGCCATAGTTACATAATATATTTCAGTTAAGTCATAACATTGAATACCTAGACATTTAAACCAGAATGATGACGTTTACGCTTGCTTGACTTGAACCAGCAACGGTTGGTTGGGAGAGTATTTCACCGTAGTGATGCAATAGACACAAGAATTGTTACCCAGGAACAACATGATTTCCATTTCTATTATTTTCATCAGAAAACTCAGAAAACATGTTTTTTTCATAAAAGAAAATATTGCAGAACCCTCCTCCCCAATCTTCGATAACTCGTCCCAACAACCGCTCCCTCGTCCCCGACAATCCCCTGCCACCACTGCTCAAGTCGACTTCGACCATCTTTTGCAACATCCGAAAGGCCATCACGGACCGGATAAGAAGAACGCCCTCAAGGTTTGGGGAATTAACCCATACGAGTTACATTAACTTAATGCGGCATGGTGATCGGGCTATTTATCATATAACGGGCGAATGTTATGAACGGCAGGGATATTTGCGAAAGTGTCGCTGGCTCAGTTGGTGTTCACATTTTTATAATAACTACCGATTTGGGAAAGTATTGAGTACAAGATATCATCATGAAGGAGAGAAATGATTAATTTGTTGTGGCTGAAACATAGGCAAAGTGAAGGACGGCAAGGAATTTTCGGGATGACGCCACCTCCTTTCATTCTATTTATTGATATGCACCTCAACAGATATTACAGCGCTAAGATTTAGTGGATTCAATGAACAACAGCCGCCGAAAATCGCTGATTTGTTTGAATATATTTAAATATTTAAATATTTTAGGGCGTCCGAATGCTTGCCGCCATCTTCTCGAAAAGAGGCTCCTTCACAACAGACAAAAAGGTCTTATTCTATTCTATTAAAAATATTGATTAATTTCAGCCATTATTGCCAATTTTTCAACGATTAATGATAGTTTCAGCGTAATTGTTCTAATATATTTTTTTAATTTTTTTGGTTAAATATGATTATTAAGGTCTCCTCCACAACAACAGCCCCTACGTCCAGCATCAAGACTTTCCTCAACCCGGCCGCCTCAACCGGTAATTTTGATAATCACCGGAGATATCTGTACCTCAATAGTTCCTGGAAGATAGTTACACTAGATCGATCAATTAGATGACAAGCACTTTTTCAGACTTCGGTGTTGTTAAGACGATTGTGATACGAATCAGGGTTTCATACATACAGCATCGCACAGCGTGTCGAAAAGTGGAACTACCTACTGTTGCAGCGCATCAATATCGCGTACATTCGTGAAACCGCCACGTGTCCCGTTGAAGGCACAGTGGGACGCGTCGCGGTTTCACGAATGTGCGCGACATTGATGCGCTGCATGTTCCACTTTTTGGCACGCTGTGCATCGTAAAAAAATAAATTGCTGCAGCAGCCACTCTCGATCGTCGGACGTTCGCCGCCCGGCGGAGGCCTACCAAGGGTGACGCTGCCCCTCATGGCACATCCGCCTCCACGAGCACCGGCAAGAATGATTTATTTTTTAATGATTTAATTTTTTTGCAAGAACCTAGTTTTAAAATTTGATTTTAAAAATGATTTTTAAGCTATGATACTATTTAGAATATTATACCCTAAAAATATTAACATTAAGGTTCACCGTCCCATAGCGCCCACTCAGCAGTACTTCGTGGACGCTCGCTCCATGGCCAGGCACCAGGCGGGGCTGGGCCCGTCAGGTGAGTTCAATCAATAACTAATTCGATCGATAAAAAAGAACATTTTCTAGTCTGCTAAACATTCTAAATACATACCTCTGTCTAGAATTATTTTGTTACTAGTAGTTTATCTATGTTAGATATGGAACGAGAAAAACTAGCAGTGATTTACAACTGTACCTGCTATAACCTCTAAGTGGAACGTATATGAAATATCGATAATGAGTCCTTTGGTGTCTTTAAGTATTACGGTTAGTCTTCCATACCTTTCGTAATCAATCATACGAATGAGATTTTGCAGGCGCTGGCACCAGGCTTCGCCACTTCCCGCCGCCGCACCATCCACCGCCGGGCATTCCGAGGTCAGCGTAGAAGTTCTGTTATTAGAGAACCTACATATGACTTTGATAATTTAGCAAAAAATGATTGTGCTTCACGGTGAATACTACCGTTCTCATTCACTTCACTGAACGATGAAAACCTTGGCTGTGCGTTCAATACAAATAAATACTTACGGAATAATCAGTGCATCCATTATATTCCGTTCTTGAGCCTTCAAAAAACTGTTTCCTCTGGCCAGTGTTACTTCCTACGAAAAGGATACGTTAAAAACAGTTCCACTGAGAATATATAGACAGTAGTTGTCATTCAGATGTCCATCTGCGACGGCGATGCCCTTCCATATGCCTCAGCCATCGAGTGTAGCGACCATGAGACATCCGTCGGGTTGGTTCTTCTTTTCCATCGTTAGCTTTCATTTTGGAAAAAAGCGGACGAACTTCAATAATTCGGGGGTAACCTTTTGTGCTTCTCAATTCGTCCTTACATTCTGAAGTAGTCATTTTGATTGATTTATAAATACCATACGACGTCATGTTTATTCGCGCATATTAGTGAAATGGAGCGATCCATTCAAGATTCACATCACCAAAACGGCGCAAATATCCCTAGCGCTGTTATTTTTTACACACGAGTGATTATCATCTGCTTTTATCCATAGAAAATAGAATGTATCGGAAAAATTTGAAGAAATGATATTCATGCACAGGCTCGATGACAGTTTCCAATCGGCGAATGAACGCTCTTCAACAACGGATGCCCCTGGTACACCATGCGAGGATCAAGGCCTAATGAAGATGAAGAAACGACCTGCCCCATCCCCACCCGCTGCGATTGTACTGAGATGCTGACCCGCAAACCCTGACCTATCGTAACCTGCTCTCTTTAAAATGTCGACCTACCGTACCCTGCAATACCTACTATATTCAACCACAACATTCTTCACTATCAGACGCCCTCCGCCATCGTGTTCAGTAGCTGACCTTACCGTAGTCCCCAGCGTACTCTGCTATGTCCACCGTAATCCGAGCCCCTTCCATAAGACAGTCGTCTCAAGACCGTCGTCCTGCCGTCCTCAAGTTCACATTCAATAGCTTGTCTTTAGGTTATCTTACCATGTAATCACTGTCGCAGTAGGCAACATTATGCACTCTGTCAAATTTGATGGCTTGCCGTTTCATGAGCTGTCATACTGTAACTACTCTGATTTTCCGTTATCCTGCCCGGTTCTACCGTAACCTTAACATTTTTATTGAGGCGAAATCCTTTTTTAACACCCAAATTTATGTTTATGAGCAATGCGTAAATCGTTGAGCATGATACGAGAGCATTTGTATTTCTCGCAGTCCCATGATGGCAAACGATTCGTGGTGCGGTGAGTGTGTTTGTGTGCGCGGTGACGTTTTCTAATTTCCAACATTTACTAATAATCGACCAACCAACATTTCGTACTGTCAAAAGGCTCAATCCGCTTGAGCCGAAACCCCTTATGTCCGTCGTACAACCATGATATTTGATGTCTGTACATCTTTTTTCGTGATAATCTGTGTCTTGTATAAGTTATGAGTGCTAAATAGTAAACAAAAAGTGAATGTAAGTTGCTGTCGTTAGTAGGTTTGCTAACGGCAGGAACTTACATTTACTTACATCAAAATCATCTAAATAAAAGTGTAGGCTCATTATTAGGGTTCTCTTAAGGAGAGGCTATTGACAGCCAGAGGGCTCCAAGCCATCTAACTTCATTCTTAGCGGGCGTCTCTGCGAAGTGAGAGACGACAGATGAGAATGAAGAAGTAAGACGCCTCGGAGGTCACCGACTGTCAATAAGTTCCCGACCGGAGAACCCTACTCATCATTGTACTTATTGCTATGGTCTGGAACCTTGAGCACTGGTTCAAGACATCTGCATGATAAGTTCTCGAATTCTACACTCTCGAATCTCCCCAGAACGGGGACCCCAGTGCATACAAAAAGATCTGTCGGGGCGTATTCGCGAGATTAGACTGTCCGAATTCGACACCTTTCTGATGGATGAACTGTGTTTTATCTTTGCCCCTTTGCCAATTGCTATTGATGCATAGATATATATATATATATATATATATATATATATATATATAATGTTTCCGGCCTTTTCGGTTAATTTGAGTTTTAAATAAAGTGCCCGAAGCAACCTAGTTTCCTTGTTGTGTTGCCTAATGTCAAGTCTGGGGAACGGAAAGCAAGCAGAAGTGCATTTTTCGTCTAATTCACTCGAAGCGGTTGTCTTTCACGTGATGGACAACCGAAATTAGGCGATAGGAAAATACACTTATGGTTGCTTTCCGTTCCCTAGACAAGTCATATTGTCGACACTCCATCAATGTAAGCTGTCGTCAAATATTTATTGAATGTTATTATTTTTATAATAATTAGTTAATTTGCTTACTTCCACTTGATTACTCGGCACCGGTTCATGGACTCTTTGTAGCTCCCTCAATTCATTTAGGCAGGCTTCCTGAACGGTAGCTAGAGGTCTGGTTGGTAAAATAGAATAAGTTGTAGGACTCAAAAGTAGGGGCAATTATACCTTATGAACGGAAGCTTAGATATATCATCGGCAAAATATTTCCTAGGATATGTTTCACAATTCCAACAAGACGACCGCACATTTACGAACTGTGAAACATAAAATATTAGGTTGGTGCATAAGTAATGATCACTTTTCCTCTCATATCAATTATCTTTGTGCAACCTGATTTTAGCTATTCTCCCTAGTTATCATAAACTCCACACACAAGTCCTCACTAGCTGCCACCATCACTAGCCTCTTTCGCAATAACGCGCCGCGGCGCGCTTTTTCGAATTTGGCCGATTCGCGCGCTTTTTCACCTTCACGGTACATTTTGCCTCACCCTGGCTCAGGCAAAAGAGCTACCACGAAGATAATTGATATGATAGGAAAAGTGATCATTACTTATGCACCAAACTAATAGTTAGCCATAAGTTGCAAGACTCGTAAAGCGTACACCGTCCCATAGCTACCACTCAGCAGTACTTCGTGGACGCTCGCTCCATGGTCAGACATCATGCGGGGCTGGGCCCGTCAGGTGAGTTCAAATGACAAAGAATTCAATTGATAACATACTGAAAAAGATTGAATAATGCCTCTGCATTGACTTTGTTGGATGCACTTTATACCTCATAATGATGGAAACAGGAGATTCAGGCACAGGGTACGGAAATGAAAGAAAATAATGTCTCTCCTTCGTCTTATTCCCTCGGAGCGTTTGCCTTTCCCATGTGATGGACAACCGCTGTGAGGGAATTAGCATGAGATTTCTCCTATTGCTTAAATGTTTGACGTGGTTGCATCGATATTATGCATCCTATCTGAACTGTTATTCCTAGTAAGCATCTCACACCTGAATGCCACCTGGTCTCTCATGTTCACGTGCTATTTCGGCGTCACGGGATATGTTTCAACTGTGAGATAAATAAACTTTAGCAACAGTTTAGTTATGATGCATAATAACAGATGTGCAGGTTGTGCCAAAAAGGAGTAAAGATGTTACTACAAACTCCTAATTCTGCATGCTATAACCGTTCTGTGAAACACATAAGAGTAATATGGCGTATTATTAGTGTTCATGGTTTATTTAATAACAGTTCGGGCAGGATGCAAAGCAAACAAAATCCAGAAAATGTGCTGTGGTTGATGAAAGAAGGGGCGAAAGTCAGATACGCTATGAACATTTGAGCTGTAATGGTGAAATTGAGAAATACGCCTCACTTCTCGGCTCAATTGGCGCAAATATCCATAGCTCACTACGACTCACTCTTACGACTCCAAGCGGAAGACTTTCGAAGAATAACAAGAGCAAAATTTTTTTTCGACGAAATTTTTTTCGAAAAACCTCGAAAAATTCAAAAAATCGAAAAATCGAAAAACAAAAAACGCCCAGCCCTGATTCGGGCACTCGCCCATCGTTTGCGCCTTAACCTGTGAACCCGATACTTCTCATGTGCAGCCTACTTCTAAAGGACTATCAACTGCTGGCATGCGCGTCCATGGGTGAAGCCTGGTTCTCGCTGTAGAAAATTCCAAACATGGCTCCCCGTAACCAAAATTTCGGGCACGGGGTGAAAAAATTTTCGCTCCGAGGGACCTATTTTTTCGGACTCCCCAGGTGATGGGGATCACGAAAAAATAGGTCCTAAAATGCGGTCAAAAAACCATTTCCTTTTCCTTTTCCTTTTCCTCGTTTTACCTCCACCCGTGCCCACCACACGTGGTGATTGCACAACTACCAAGTATGGGCCAATTGTACCTCTCTCGCTTTAGAGATCTCACAAACTATGGATACCATTGTTTTTGGTCGAAAAATGAAATCTGATGTAGTGCGGGTTTTAGTATCAATTTTTGAAGATTATTTTTTGGGAAGTTTTTTTAATCGTACTGAGATGCTGACCCGTAACCCCTGACCTACAGTAACCTACTCTCTTTAAAATGTCGACCTATCGTCCCCTGCAATACCTACTATATTCAAACACACCTTTCTTCACTATCAGACGCCCTCCGCCATCGTGTTCAGTAGCTGACCTTACCGTAGTCCCCAGCGTACTCTGCTATGTCCACCGTAATTCGAGCCCCTTCCATAAGCTCAAGACCGTCGTCCAGCCGTCCTCAAGTTCAAATTCAATAGCTTGTCTTTGGGTTATCTTACCATGTAATCACTGTCGCAGTAGGCAACATTATGCGATCATACCCTGTCAAATTTGATGGCTTGCCGTTTCATGAGCTGTCATAGTGTAACTACTCTCAATTTCCGTAATCGTGCCCGGTTCTACCGTAACCTTAACATTTTTATTGAGGCGAAATCCTTTTGTAACACCCAAATTTATGTTTATGAGCAATGCGTAAATCGTTGAGCATGATACGAGAGCATTTGTATTACTCGTGCTCGTAGAACGTCATTCGTGGTGTGGTGAGTGTGTTTGTGTGCGCGGTGACGTTTCCTAATTTCCTACGTTTACTAATAATCGAGCAATATTTCGTACTGTTAAAAGGCTCAATACACTTGAGCCGAATCCCCTTATGTCCCCGTACAAACCTGATATTTACTGTAGGTGCACATTTTCGTGATAATCCTTGTATAAGTTATGAGTGCTAAATAGTAAGCTAAAAGTAAATGTAAGTTGCTAACGTTAGTAAATCCTCTAAGTATAAGCTCATTATTGTTGTTACTGCTATGGTCTGGAACCTTGAGCACTGGTTTAAGACAGCTATGATATGGTCTCGAATTCAATCATTCTACACTCTCTCATCTCTCCTGAGTAGCCTACTATGAACATAAACACGATCATGAGGGGATTTGAGATGTTAGACTGTCCGAATACGACACTTTCTGATGCTTGTACTGTGTTTTGTCTTTGCCCCTTTGTCAATTGCTGTCACTCCTGCTCTATTGATGCATAGATATATATATATATAATATTTCCGTTGTTTCCGCTAAATTCGAGTTTGAAATAAAGTGCCCGAGGCAACCTCGTTTCCTTGTTGGTTTACGAGATGCCAAGTCTAGGGAAAATGGAAGGAGATTACTTCAGGAACTACGAATTGTTTTGAAATTTCCTCGCATTCAAGTGACGGTTAGCAGCTGGCAGGCATCAGTTTTCGGCAGTGGACTTTACTTAAGCTTCACGTAGTTAATATACTTTTCATACTAGAATTGTGGGTGGTCCCTTCTTGATATGATATCTTTCCTATTATATAATATAAAATACTTGTCAGCATTGTTGTACCGTCTATGCACGGTAATAGCGATTCTGACTGGCGAACAGTTATCCCTCCCATCCAGTCCCCACAGACTTTCGATGAACGACGATTTGTTCTTCTTTTGCTTTCGTTAGTTGCGGATAAGGATAATGTACATACGTATTTCAATGTTGTCCATGCGAGCTGTTCCCTAGTTTCCTAAACGGATGACTTCGAACCAGTTTGATGACTCGTTTCCCGCTATTTCGACATTGTAGGAAGTAAGTGTCAATATGTCACTTTGACTCATTTTACGGGGTCTATTGAGTTGTCAGAACGGCGCTTTTTTGTCTCGGTGATTCACCTTCCGGTCCTTTGTACAGAAATGAAATAGCTGTTTGCATTTGTCATTCGTTGACCACCGAACGGGCAAGCGTCCTATTTATTTTGACCCATTTTGAGGAGGTGAAGAATGCTGAGCACACGCAAACCAGAGAGGCGAATATCATTTTCTCTGCTTCTCTAACTCTCTCCGGTTGTCTCTAGTTCGTTCTCACTGTCTGATTCTCTCTGAGCGACTTACAGTACCCTGAGAGTTTCGTTGCACGACCAGGTCGATGAAGTTTTAGCAAAATTGGCAAATGGGTCGATCGACGACGAAATATGGAGCAAGATCGTCATTATGGAGAAGTACTTATGTTTTTCTATTGTCATCAGGAGCACAGAAGTGAAATTGTAAATTTAACTTTCGCACATGAATTATATATTAGTTGAAACATATTTGATATTGTGCCAGACCACAAAACCTAGTCGAAATGACTCGACTGGGAAAATTCATCCAACTCCTTTTAAGGTGCAAGAGAGTCGCTAAGGCATACTTACGACATGCAACAGTCATCGTCGATGGCTCTCGGAAGAGGAGTTTGACGGAAAAACGATAGGTATAATAATAACGAACGTGGTCATTACTAGTATGTCCAAATCGGTAGTAAAGTAGTAAAGTACATTCCTCATCCGTCTAATGTTGTATTTATGAACGAAAGACACCCCTCCGAAAGTACTAGACGAATGATAAATGCACTTTCTTGCATAAAATTACCGTTTGAGAAACACTAGAGAATAATATCTTCTATTCATGCTTCAACGCCTTCTCCAATCCCACACGCGACGAGAAAACCAAGGAGATTCGGCAGTAAATCAAGGAGGTTAGTATCCAATTTCATTTTAAGGACACAAACCCAAATACGCTCAAATGATACCAAATGCCAATCCAATCCAATTCCAGGGAGTCATCCTCAAATTGGATATGCACGGCAACGTCAAGGGAATGGCGAGGGGGAAAGTGGGTTGATTTTATTATTTTTTTACGTATCCCTCAGCATCCTATCAGTCACAATGGTATTCACACACGTTTCATGTTTATCGTGAAACTTATTCATATTCTCGTCGGATTGAAAATCTAAAATTTTATGTATCTGTGTTCAAAAATGTACCACAGTTGGGATATTTCGTCCATTATTCGTAGCTGAAAAAAATGTTTCTATATAGATGGAAGCGATATTCACGTGGTATTTACCAATATCTGCGATAAAAACGCATTATTGGGTTTTCTTCAGGTTCCCGTGATTGCGCAGGGACTCGAAGAACTCATGCTTGGTCAAGCTCCAGGGAAAGCTCAATCATACGAAGGAAAAGGCGTTCAAGGTGATTATTACATTTTTTATGCGCAGCTACGGAGGTGGACGATCAATTTTCAAAGTCAATACTTGATTTTATGCCAATTGTGAAACATATACATACGTTTACGCTATGAGCAAATAATATTGGATTGTTGCGAACTTTTCCAGCCATCACAGGGGCAGACGCGCTAAATTGTATTATTTCTTTTCGTTCTGCTATTTGCACATGCCATTCTTTCGTGTGTGTGTTTGCGCGATCTTTGTACATTTGATCAAGCGCTTTTTCCAGCTGAAATCGACACCTTGGACTCAGATTTCAGTTCACGTAGGAGTACGATGCTACAGATGCCAGCGTCATTCACCTCTGTATTTATTCTTTCCGTTAGACAACAAAATTCGGTTTTGGCCCGACGTTGTGTATTGGAAAACAAACGAACCACATATTCATTCGGCTTGAAGAACCTGTGAAAAGCGCCTGCAAAGAGAAGTCAAGCAATGTGCATGTTGAAGCTTGCACTAGTCAAGTGCTTAACCATGCACCGTTACAAAGACAAGCCGCCTGACCCCCTAAGGGGATCTGGTCAATGCCAGTCAAGTGTCCCCAAACGCTTGTCCCGATCATCTCGGTGCTCTATGCACTCTGGTGGGAAGTACCCGAGGCGCGGAAACCACTTGAAAGAGGCATCCTGGGGTGCGCGAGCACCAGAATGTTCAGGGAATTTTTTTTCGCTTATTACAACCGGTGGGTATATGGATGAAATGGATGAAACACAAGTGCGCCTTGAAAATTAGCGCCATAGTGGTGAATGGATGACGCGCAAATGTCGCCGGCGCAAAAGCATAAAATTTATTTAAATATTTTTTTAGATTTTTGACATGCGTCGGTGGAAGGCGGCTGTGGGACTGGCTGAGGGAGAGGGAGAGGTGAGATTTCGTCTTTATCGTTGTATTGAAATGAACCAAAAATTTCAACCGAAAAATGTCTGACGAATTCACTCCTAAACTGAAATGATTTGCTTGTAAGGCATTAGAAGAAATCTTTATCGATCTCAAAAAAAATGAAAAAAGAAAATCGGATCTATTAAAAGATGACGAAATTCCAGATTCGCTCGCTGCTGCCCCGTGCATGTGTTCGCGTCGCCCTTGCCAAGGTATTAATTTCATTTTCGCTATTCTTTCACCTTCAATCAAATCATGATTAACAATTACATGGCTGAAACCATATGTGCTTCATCTACAGCTTATTACAGTAAATGTTTTGTTCGAATTGGTCAGGTGAACTTTCCGATTGTAAAAATTATCACATAAAATAGTTTTAAATAATGTTTAAATTCAGGACGGTCCGGATATGGCCCGAACTCCTTGCTGGCTGGTCGTAGTCAACCTCGTCGCAATGGACGTACTAATATCGAAGGTACCCGAAGTTCTTAAAAGTGGCATTTTCCCGTTTAAAAACAAAGCGCAATTGCTGATAACAATCGTATTCTGTATAAAATTGATAAAGGGCTACACTCACAATTGTATCGTAAGTGTCCAAGCCAAGCCTCTTTCGTATTTAATTTACAACAATCGTGAAGTTGATGAACTTGATTATATGTCTGATTTCGCATGAATATCGTACATCCAATTGACTTGACATCGCATGCTGAAGTATTTATCAAGTCGATGACGCATAAATGAAATTAGTGTTAAATCATAATAGTGCGAAAAACGAAAACGTCGTGGTCACATGCATTACTGTATAAAAACTGTGAATTGATGCGGTCAATGTCCATAGCACTAAAACGGCGCAAATATACTGAGTTGTCTTTCATACTGTTGTTCAATCGTTCTAATTCAGGCTCCCAGTGCCCTTCCGTCCCTCGTTCTCTCATTTCCTCACATAATGATGGTTCACAAGGGGCCTCCATCTCCTCAGTCGCCACTATTGAAAAGGTCAGAAAAATCCAACAGAACTGCTTCTTACAAGGTTCCTTTCGCTACTCGACAGACTGTCATTCTCATTTTTGCGTCTTGTTTCATCGATTACATTCCATCCGATCATATTTCAAGATATGTTTCAACTGTGATTAAACTCATTAGGGTGCGTAACTTAATGAAATTTTTTTTGTTTTCCTCGTTTTAGTGAAGCTTGATATTTTTGTGCATATCACGGTACACTTCTTTTCAAATTCAAATATGTCTCAACACTTGTACTTACTAGTCTGGAGAAACGTCTTATCAGTTGATCCTCGTTTTCTCTATGTTAGCAAATTCTGAAAATATTATCTCGTTAAAAATGTTCACAGTGACGAATCGGCTATTGCAGACGATTATGGGAAAAAAGAAGTAGTCTTTGTTCTTTTTTGTCACATACATTTTTGTGCAAATTTTGCATTTGGCAGTTTCTTCTTTACGAATGTGCTTATCTATAATTACTTTCAAAAACAATAATTTATATATTTACAGATGTCTACTCACCTTACTCCCTCAGCAGCCAACCACTTGCCACAAATCGTAGCTGCAGTCGCGGCACAAATGAATCAGAAGTGGGCCATTTTACCATAGATATGGGATGTCTTCCCAGCTGGTAAATCAAAATTGAGTCCATGTCTCTTTCACCCCCCAGGATATTGATTTGACCATCTGTAAGCGTTTCATAGCTCTATCTACGGTTTCGTTAGTTCTTGCTGCTAATTCTAACACTATGAGGTCGTATGTTTTCATTCATTAGTTGGAGTGTCCTGCGTGTCCAAGGCTATTTTGATCGATCTACTTTCTCAACTACCAAGATAATTTATAGATCGATATATTACAGTATGCTCAACACCGACCAACTGGCGCAGATTGCATCTGCCCTCACTCTATCGAATCAGGTGAGAAAATTGTTAAGTTTCATGAATAGTGCTAAAGACTGAACGTACAGAATGCAATACTGCTCTGCACGAAAATTCTTATAACAAAAGATAATGTTCATCGCTCAATAATGACCAGGCATTACTGAAAATAATGTGTTCATAAAGATCACTTCACGCAGATTTATCAATATTGATGCATACTAAAGCAATGTGATCCTCGATTTTTGAATTGAACAATTTCAGGCCAAGGAACAACAGACGAAGAAGTCTCCCACGCGCGTCGTTGCCAAGAAGGAGCGACGGTGACATTTTTTTTATATTATTTCAGCTTTATTCTATATTTATTACCGAAGTGCGTACGTAACATCGTGGTTCACAGATACTCCGTCTATACAAATCCACTATGAAACATTTTTGGTTATTATTAAGATAATATCACAGTTGCGGCAAAATTAACCAAACGAATTGTTCAAAAACTTCTTGTTAACATATTTTATCCTCAGACACGACAAATTTGTTTGTTTAGGAGACCGTACAAGAAGGGCCTGGACACGGAGGAGTCTTCTGGTGAGTGCATTCTCACGTCTCCGTGTTATAGTGGTTAGCATCCCCGGCTGTCTCCTTCAAGACCCGGGTTCAATTCCCGGCTGGAGAGAAGCTTTTTTGCAGGCGAGGATTCCGCCCACGTACGCTCCGAGTCGTCCTCTTCTGGCAACGAGACGAGGACGGGAGGAGATGGTGGAGGAGAGCGGGGCAGGGGACAGTGGAAGGAAGGGTCAGTTCCTGGGTCAAATACATGCCATTACATACCGTAATCTTAACATGTGGGCGCCGCGTTTTTATCGTGAAATTACGCTATAATATCTTCTCTGTTCTCTAAACTGCACTCAATAGTTGATACCGAGCAATTTTTCGCAGAAGGTTGAATTGTTTGCCGTGCATTGGAAGCGAACTCTTATACTGTAGATTGACGAATCTAAATATGTTTCACTGCATGAATATCAAGTTTTTGTGATTTCTTAGTCATTAAATGGTTGTATGGCACGTAACACTAAAAGGTGAGATTGACTGGCATGTTCATCGGGGCAAAAGACAACAGCTCCCACGGAAATTTGCGTCGAATTGGTGAAATCGTACACTTTATTCGCGAATTGATGAAGTATTTGTCCACATCGCCACAAAAGAGTAAGTGTCCATTTAAGAGTTTGCACAGCGTGCGAAGGCAGGAAGACTAGGGTTGGCATTTTGAGTACAAGATCAAATATGTTTCACGAAAGGTGTAACCTTCAAGATATCAGTGAAACATAACTGAACTGAAACTGCCAACCATAAGGAAGACCCTCTGCGCTCTCTCGAAACCACTTGCTCTCTCGCCCTTCTCTAATCACCTTGTGTCTCTCATTCTCAAACACTCTCTCGCTGTCTATAATCGTCTGCGTCTC
>JACMIF010000637.1:16596-34357 GCA_014805445.1 Diplogasteroides magnus | reverse complement strand
CCGAGCCCAAGGAGCACCTCCGACCCGGTGGAGAGGAGACCTATCAAGAGCACTCGGACCCTACTGGTGGAACACTACACCCGACCAATTGAAACGAGCCATACTCACCATGCGATAACGCTTGACGTGATAAATATGTTATGTTATGTTATGTTATTCAACTCACTGAGTCAGAGCTTTGACCTCTAGAAATATTTCTCACCTCTTGTTCGTGTCTCAACATGCTCTCGATCTCTGCCGATGTCTCCTCGCACTTCTCGTGGTTGATGCGACGAATGTTGGTCAGCACCCTGAATTACGATTTCAAAATCGGCAATAAAGTGCATTTCTCATTATTCTGATCCACTTGTAACGGTTGTCGATCGAACGAAAAGACAAACGCTCGGTGGAGATTAGATTAGTGAGAAATGCACTTTAGTAGTGATTTAGAAATCCTACTCTGAATAGAATCGCTAGAATAAATATACAATATTTTACTTATCTATTATTCGTCACTTTGAAGTTTAAGCGTTCTGAGCTATTTGAAAAGAGAATGTCACCTCCTCGCCTCATCGATTCGTCCCTTCTGGATGAGGAAACGGGGGCTCTCGTAGCAGAAACTGAACAGCATTTACTCGTTTCAATATTAAGATTCAATATTTACAAAGATATTTCATAAGTCTCAAACTATTTAGCATCTATCTTGTTTTTTTCTAGAGAACGTCTTGAAAAGCTACATAAAACCTTTGATCTCATGTATTCCATTGGAGCAAAATGGAGCACCGGAATCGTTGAACATGGGACTTTCCTTACTAACTGCGACAGCTGAAACACAACTCACTAAATGAAGACGAATCCGAGAATGTTGATGACTGCACATACGATTGCCAGCGTTCTGAATGGAATATCCTTCTACAAATGTTTATGGTGTCATATGAAATTTCTGATCGAAAGGAATTTGAAATTTCTTGAGAGAATTAAAATAAACGGCTATCAAACTGATTTTAAGACGAATTGGGTCCGAAAGGATTAGGCTATTTAGCCTTGCTAACCTCCAGTCGCCACTCAGCCACGCGAGAATTGGGTAGAGGATGAAGTTGGGCGACCTGTATGTGCGTATGCATTAATATAATCTCTTGGATTTATTTAAATATATGCAATTTTGGGCATTGAAAAATTGCAATATTAAATAATATTATGCATGACACAACGACTTAAAATATTATCGATTTGTATGACCTCAAAAAGCATAAGGATAGAGTAGGGTGGCGCAAACGGGAAATTATTGGCAGCCGTTCATTCCTAGCCGTCTAACTTCTCCACATCGCGGTGGCCGCCGCAATTTAGAGAAGAACGCTAAAGAATGAAGTTAAACAGACAGAAATGGACGGCTGTCAATAATTTTCCGTTTGCGTTACCTATGATAGAGTAAATGAAGTCGTGTGACTCACCAAGTGATGACTGTGTTGATGAGCATTCTGTGCTTACGGGGAACATTCTCCACCATGAAGACTCCTTGCACTCTGAAATTTCATGTCCTGCATAGAATAATTAAAAATTCCTTCTACATTTAAGAAACTTAAGTTTAAACTACATAAACGAGAGAAATACGTCAGATTTTATCAACCTCGCAGAGCAAATTCTGACATCCACGATAAAATCAGACGATGAAGCATAAACCACTTTTTTCTTTCTTTGGTTCGTTACAGTTCGTCCCTTTCAGTTACGTCTCAACCGTATAATTGTATTACTAGACTATTTCATCCTGGTTGTTTTCTTTTCCTTCTACGAATTTCAGAATCGCTAATGAGAAAAGGAATATCTGGTTCTATTTATCGGGGATTGGAGAAGAAGCATTTGGAAGAGCGTGCATGCCCACATACAATAGACATATTGGCTAAAAAAAGAAAATAGTCAGATTTACATGTTTCAACACAGCAACCTCATAGAATGACTTGCGATTTCAAAAAATCGCACCATAGCTTAGGGTCCACAGATTTGGTAGTTAATTCGTCACCATGGCGTAAATGTCCAAATATCGCAGTCGAATGACTCACGAACTGATTCCTCCAGTGAAGAAGCACGCGATGACTCTGACTACAGTGAAGAGTGTGAATGTGGGAGCGTGGGCAGAGGCCGCAGTGAATGCTGCAGAGAGGAGAATGGCGGCGAGGAGGACCTGTAATAGGGTTGGTTATGTTTCACGAAAGCTACAACTTGCTAGATATAGGACCAGGTGAAAAATAACCGAAATCGCATACAAAAATTTAGAATCTCGTTCATGTGAGCGAACACACAACTATTTGGTCGGCTTATTTAATCAAGTCGTGAAACTTAGATGTTCATTCCCTATTAATAAACACCAGGATATAACCAACTCTTCCTATTCCGACTGAAAGTTAGATCGGCAGCTCCACTATTCCCCAATCGATAACCCTCCTTAGGACTGTTAAAAAATCAATTGCCACCACTCACCCTTCGCCGTCCATAAAGATCCGACATTTGTCCGAAAATGAACGCTCCCAAAAGCACAGCCGTCATTTGAATGGAGATGCTGTTCTTGACGACTTTGGAGTCGTCGCAGAGGTAGTTGAACTGGAAAATTATGAACAATTTGTCTCCGTTTCCGTCACTTGATTGACTCTCATTAATTTATTTTGCAATTTCATTAATACAATTGAAACTCAAATGGGTTCATCCTATACCGCGCCTGTTGCTCAAGTGGTTTTGTATGTAGGAATTTCAGTTGAAAGATTGAAAACTATTATTGCAGATTACGTCAAGCATACCATACTAGGGGATTCAAATCGGCAAATTTGTCGGCATTCTTCTCCGTAGAGCGGTTATCTCACCCCCTGACAGACAACCTCGCTGCGGGGAAAAATGATGCAGATTTACCGATTAAGAATACTAGTGTTTCTAAAACGGTAATGTTATGCGAGAAAGCTCATTTCTCATTCGTATAATTTCCGAAGAGTAGTTGTCTCTCATGTTTGATAGACAACAGCTTCGAGGAAATTGGACGAATGAGAAATGAACTTTCTCGCATAAAATTGCCATTTTAGAAACTCTACCTTATACGCTACACCATACCTCAACATTGACAGAAGTGAATTGGGACTCGATTCTCGGCTCGCAGCCCGTTTCGTTCTGCATTCTGTAGAATTGACCGCATGTCTGCAAAAGTGCATTTTTATTTATTTCGATGTCATTTACATTTTCTGACAAAAGTGCTGATTAGAGACCGTGAATTGACTCAGATACTGACAGCCGTGCATTTCTAACCGTCTAACTTCATTCCTAGCTGTCGTCTCTCACTTCGCAGAGACAACAGCTAGGAATGAAGTTACTCAGCTAGAAATGAACGGCTGTCAATATCTGAATCAATTCACGGTCTCTAGTACTGATCTCAGCTCTAGATAGACTCTACGATACACGAGAACGGGAGAGTTGTTCGGAATCCACAATGACGAAACACATAAGCTCACATCTATCCGTGACTCGAACGTGTGATTCCCGCATCCGACAACCACCGGATTCGCACCTGGAACGAATAAGTTTCACAAGGAGTGTCCATACAAGCAGTTCGTAATGAGCTGCGGCGGCTTCAGACCTCACAGACCAAAAGAGATGGAAGAAATTCGCGTTTAGTCTACTAACAAGGAGTGCCCATGAGGATCTGGTGGAGATGCGGTATTTGCAGTATTTGACCTTGTAGATACATCCTCGACGAAATGCGGAATGCTTTTTTCAGAAGGAATTGATCTGTTTACTTGGGCGTTGGCTTTCTCGTTCCTTTTTAATGAACAAAAATGTTTCGTTGGTGCTATAACTTCAAAAAAAATGTGAAAAAAGACAATTCTTGGTTCTCAATTGGCGAATCGAAACGCGTTATCATACTGAAAAATATGCCACGAGAATGAACGCGCATATTTTTTGGCGTTTTATACTGACACAGATCAAGTAACTAAACGAACAAACCGGAAAAGACCATGTAGACCATATTTGCGAGTGTGGATAGGCATAGAAACTCGGCCACGATCAATATCAGCACGACGTATCTGAAGAATAAACTTCTCATTATTTTTCAAGCTTCTTTTTAATTTTTTTTAATTTTCAAGAAAAAAGAATCGTCAGAAAATATTATCGCAGATCTTCTGGCAGAGTGGAGCAGAATGCCGTTGCCGCACCGACTTTTCATGTTCTCGATAAATACTTGTTGACTGACTGAAGTCGGCAGTGCTGATGACCATAGCACTGGTCATTTTGGGCTAAATTTGGTTATTGGCAGAATGTTCCCTCTGGGCACAAATAGATGACAAGGTGAATAAGAAATGTTCATGCACATTGTTTCTTTTCCACAGCGATATTTGATGGATAAACACTAGGGTTTCTAGGTACAACGGTAATTTTATGCATTTTTCATTCCCTTGGAGCGGTTGTCTATCACATGATAGAGATAGCCGCTCTGAGGAGTTTGGACGAATGAGAAACCGTAATAGCCACGAACCTTCCCATGTGAATGAACTCGTCCAGATTCTTGACTGGCTTCAGATTGTTGGGCACCGGATGCACCAACGGTCCCAGTGCGTCTTTCTCCTCGTCTATTAGAGCGGACGACATCTTGCAACTGAAGATTGTATTCATTTCGATCAAAAAATGCAGTTCATTGGAATCAAAACTGCAATAAACATTGCAGTGTAACCATCCTCGTTGCAACTTCACTCTTTCGCAAAGATAGCACAGGGAACAATTAAACACAAGAACGAAAAAAAGCATTTCGTTTATGCAACACAGCCACCATAATTGCTGTGATCTTATCGGATTCGCGATTACAATCTGGAAAGTTGTGCAATACATGCAAATACAATATTCAAACTTGTCAATGTGCCTCGAAATCGTTCTCAAGACAAATTCATTAAGGACGAATAAACGGTAAATGATAGCAAAGGGCCCATACTGCTATTTTTCAAATAACGCGATATGCAAGAGATCCAATATTTATTTTATTGCTGAAAAATTTGTGGCGTGACGACTGGTGATCAGAGAAACGATTAAAATTAAAAATTATAAAAGAAAAAAAGAAAAGAATAAGAAAAGAAAAATAGAGAGAGCACAATCACCCGCAGATATAGTGATCGGCCCGGAATATTAATTTACATGAATAATGTAGTCGACGGCCCAAGAGAAAAGGAATTATGCCAAAATGTTCATTCTCTGCCCCCTGTTACGACAGACTTCACGAATTACAGCAACGTTGTAGTTCAACGTGTGCAGCAACGGCTACAGTGTTACGCAACCGGACTGGGCAACTTGAGCTGTCTCTCCTTACTGTCACATCCTCAGTTGAGTTTCAAAATTGGTAGTAAAGTGCATTTCACTTTAATCCAATCCATTCGGAGCCGTTGCTTATAGAACGTAGATACAACTGCTCCGCGGAAATTGGACGTATACGAAAAGCACTTTGCTACCGATTTTGAAACCCGTATCTTCAGATATGACAGACAACTGCTTATGGGAGAGGAATGAGCGCAAATTTGAGAAATGATAAGCGATGCAAGGGAACCGAATGGGGTTTCGAATAATGTCCCTTCAGGTGAAAAACAAGAAGACATGGACATTTGCGCAATCGTTGATAAATGAACAGATGCGACTTCACTTCGCGACTCAATCGTGCTTTTAATCTTTTAAAAATTTCAAAAGTTCTTCACGAGATATTTGGTCATAATTCAGACTCAGATAACATATTCGCGAGGTTTTTGATAGTTAAATCACGCAGAATAATGTCCAATTCATCAATATGGCGCAAATGTCCGCGGTATCTCACGAACACGTGACTCATACACATGAAACTCATGAGAGAAGAGCGATCGGGAAATGATTGCATTCGGGAGGGAACAGACAGTAATCATATCAGATCACAGAGCATAATCCGCACTTGATTTGCATGGCCACATCGAGCGAGTGGGGAACTAGAGCAGACAGGAGACATACAAACAGTTATGAGATGACCCTGAGGCAACTATGAAAGATAACAGAGAATGCGGAGGTATAAGACAGTTATTCCTCCTGCCAGCGATCGTCCCAGTATGGATCAGGCGGACTTTTAAGGAGAAAACGACGGCGAAATGATAAATTTCATTTTGTAGAGACTCAGAGAACAAGTTAATGCATGATGAAAGTTCGTCACTGCTCCAAGAGACTTGGGTTCAATTCACGAAAAGTTTCCCCTCGACTGCCACAGTGTCTAGTGTTCGAGAGAAGTTTCTTGGCTCGAAAAGGAGAAAGAGAGGGGAAAGGTGATAGAAGAAGAATGATGGCTGTCTATAAGAACTCGACGTTTATGGGTGAACTACAACCGTTTCTCTCTATCAAGTGAAGAGAGAGCCGCTCAGGTGAGGTTTGGAGTAAATGAACGATTTTGTGACACCTAATGTTCGTTTGAACCCACATGGGCTGGAGTATCTCATACTGGTTTCGGGGGATGGGTTACACTTCGAGATGGACTAGAGATCGACTTTTGGAAAGAATTTGCATCGTTTTTCTAAGCTCATTGGCTAGTAGTTCTATGACGAATGATAGATAATCACTCGGACAAGAACACAGATAGATAAAATGCAAATGTATTCCAAGAGTCGATGCCTAGATAGTAGAGCTGGCAGATGAATCGTTAATTATTAGGGATCGCGATCAGTGAGAGCGGTCGTTGCCGATCCCTGATCGGCGCGATCCCTGATCGCGAATGAGTTTGCCGATCACTTGCCGATCACTCACAAGGAAAGCACGGGAGACCCCCATAACATGTGAACCATTTATCATAAGCGATGAAGTAGGCCCTTGGAGCAGTCTCCGAAAAAAACGTAGCTAAAAATCAGTTCTGGGCCGTTTTCGAGAAAACTTGAAGTGAATTTTGCCCATAGTTAAGCGGAAGAGATACCTGGCTATTCATAAAGCACCTTCGATTTCCACTGTATATTGGTCATGTAGCGTAGCGGCAAAGCTCTCCCCTCTTCAACTTTTGTACCCCGGTTCGACTCCCCACAATGACAAACTATTTTGCCAATATTTTTTCTGAACATACAGAAACATTGGAAACTGGCATACAAAGTTTCTGATCACTTCTAACATCAGTACAGATCCATGAAATTACTGTTATGGCCGATGCATGTCGAAAATGCGTCCGTTTAAAGCCTTCATATTTTACGATTAGTTCACCTATAGCAAGCATCTTTGGTTTGATCTCAATATTCTTTTAAACCATTTAAGACGATAATTTATAAAAGCCTTTTTGAAACACATCATTTTTTGATGAAGTGGAGGGTTTCTCAGTCAGTGATCGATTCCTAACTCATTGCCGAGCAGTTGTCTCTGGCTGATTATCCCTAGCCTATCTGGCGATCTTTCATTTCTCACCAGCGCAGGCGACCGCTCATGTGAGAAGAATAACTCTCTATTCTGCCATATCACTACTCTCTACTCATTTGCTTCTCTCCTTTCTGCGACCAACGTTCTCCCATAACGCACTGAACTTTGTGCGCAATAACTCGTTCCACGTTTATCGCAAGATGCAAGCTGATCTGTGATGTGAATTTGACAGAATACCGTACTCTAGAGCCGTTAATCAGGTCAAATACACAACGGCAGCAAAGAGCATAAACGACACAATGCAGACACAACCCTGGCCTAGCTTATGACCGAGTAGACCAGAAAAAGAAGAA
Source organism: Diplogasteroides magnus (assembly GCA_014805445.1). Lineage (NCBI taxonomy): Eukaryota > Metazoa > Nematoda > Chromadorea > Rhabditida > Diplogasteroididae > Diplogasteroides > Diplogasteroides magnus. The sequence goes on along the minus strand of JACMIF010000637.1, from coordinate 26,660 downwards.
GACATTGAAAGTACTAACAAGTAAGTAAAGCTCTATAGCGCATCACAGAAAATGCAGTGGCGATTCCAACGGGGGGTACTAGGGTATCGCTGATGGTGACTATATTCACAGCAGCCATTTCGAATAGTTTAATTCCACTCCGAGCAGTTGTCTCTGCGAAGTGAGGGACGACCGCTCGGAGTGGAATTAGACGGTTCGAAATGACGGCTGTCAATATTGTCACCATCAGCGACTCCCTAGGGGGTACTCTATCGATTCTATTTGACGTTAGACCAGATAGGAACACAAATTCATAAGCGATTTCGGGTCGGGCAGGTGAGAGGGGGAAACAAGAAAAAGGGAGAGTACTCCCACAACTTCATACCATAGTTTGGTAGTTCAAAAGTATGTTCTGATCTCTTTGAAGACTATTAAGGGGGGGGGGGATTAATGGGAGAAAGACCACTGCGCCTTGGGCATTTACGCCATAGTAGTGTCTATCTCAACGGCGCAGTTGCCTTCCACTGGGAAATGCGCTTTTTCTTCCAATATCAATCATCAGATACAAACGGGAGCATAGACAATACGGACAGAAACAATTCTTTGATACTGGCGTTTCTACACCCGCAAATTGGATATTGTCAATGGAATTACGGTAAGACCTGGCATATAAATATATATATATATATATATATATCTCTGTGTATTGCATCTGCCAAAGCAACTACAACTTTGGTATACTACAATAGCTAGCTAATACAGTATGCCTAGCGGAAAGGAAGCTATGGATATGACCAGGAAGAGATGAACTGGGATTGAAATAAATATCACAGGTCTATGAAATGCACGGAAAGTGAACGAAAAATTGCACCCAGAGTGAGAACCGTCTACAGATTCAGAGTGTTAGTCAAACGCAACAGTTTGCAATACTAAGAAGAGCAAAAAACACGGACAAGACGAATTGATAATCATATTATCAAAGGGGCAGAAAGGGGGTCCTGAGAAGTAATCCAAACAGCTTGCTGTCATACTGTAACTAAAAACCAATGCCTCAGGTCAGAAATTGGGGCATTGGGATGACAGCAAAGTGCTTGGAAACTGCCACATGGGACCGTCCTGATCTGGGCGTGTCAGAATCATCCTGTAATCCTGTGGCCCTGCGGGGTGAGTTGAATGAATGTGCTGATCCCGAATGCTGAAATGAGGAAGAATGAGAAGGAGTAGTTGATTGTGTAGATAGATTGCAGTGTGGGGGGAGGGGGCACATTCTACCCTCTCAAATCTCCACCAACCGCTCGTCTATGGGACACTAGCAACAATCGGTCGGGAGCAGATTGGGGAGGAGATTGGAATACCGCCCGCCCCAATACCGATACCGCACAGTAGAGATGGTTATCACAGGCACTCAGTCAAATATACTGCCCACAACACACTCGAAAACAGCCCCCCTATTGACCTTTGGGATTACCACCTCTTGTTGTCCGCGTTTCACCCCCCCCCCTTCCCTATTCTATGGTCCGTGTACGCTCATTAACCTTGCCCAAAACAATGCCCCATGATGCTAATCGGCAGCAGCAAAATAGGAGTGACGGCGGACCCTCGTGATGTATCAATTACTGGCTACCGCCAAGAATCGCTTTTTGAACAAAGTGCATCTTTTCTGGCTGTGCGCATTGGCGACTTATAGTCCCGAAGTGTAACGTTTATACAAGCGGTAGATGCACAACTAATATATGGATTAGTGGATTTTTAATGAGTTGTGCAAATGTCGTTTGGGTAACCTCCATTGTCCCTAGCTCATCATAGGTAGCAAGTCGGAATGAGTCGCCGATGCCGCGCTAATTTTCCATAATTCGATCCCTATCTACCGCCAATAACAAGGAAGTAAGCAATAGAATTTCGGAGCCAAAGTGCAATTTTTTCTGCCTTCCTGGGTGCATTATGGTCTGTTGTTGTCCCCATTTAATTGTCGAAAAGCGATCGTAATCTGTTCAGATATGGAAAAAGTGCACTTCTGTTCCCACTCAATGAGACCTCAGTATGGAAGTAACGGCGCTCACAATTGTGAATCACAATTGTTGATCTAAGTGTTTTAACAAAAACACTATATCGTCTGTATGGTTGACAGTTTGTCTACTTTATGGGTTATGTTTCACATCCTTCATAAAGTGTCCCCTTCCTTCGCCCATGAATCTTGTTGAATCATGGGCACAACTAAAGAATGCACCTACAGCGAACATATAGTTAGCCCCCTAAAACAGTCCCCCATGGAAGAAACCGCAGAGACCAAACTATAAACTCCAGAGTTCAGACTATAAACCATAAAAAGCACTTACCAGTGAACGGGAAGAGTGCGGTGATGATGAACATCCAATTGTATCCGAGTCCCTTCAACGAGTACTGCGCCACCAGCGAGAGCAGCACACCGCTCATTGTCCGCAAAAAGTTGGCATTATATGAGAACTAAGGTTGGCAGTTTGACTAGGTTTTCGGATATGTTTCACAGCTCTTATAAATTCAATATATGTCGCCACGATGAAACATATCCGAAAACCTAGTCAAACTGCCAACCATAATCGGAACCAAAATGTGATATGATATGCATGTCCCGCAATATATTTACGGTACGGAAAGTGTCAGCAAAATGAACATTTTTTTATAATTCAGGACTATTTATTGTGAACTCATTAGCTACTAAGTTTTCGAATTCAATGATAGAACTGAAAAAGTAAGAAACAATAAACTAGAAGATAGCGCATTTTCGTTGCACCCAGAACATATATTCTAGTGTCCAAACATGAAAACAATAAACGACCACTGCGGACATGAAATTAGAAATATTATATGAAGAGGAACCCGGACTGAGAGACATTTGTGCAGTGAATATTTACGTTGTAATAAATTCTAAACTTGTTTCACAACAACGGCGTAAATGTATACTATCCCGTTTCCTTCACAATCAGACCAAAACAACGTCTCACCGTTGAGAAGACGACCATTCCGTAGTTGGTCGCCTTGTACTTCGGCCCGAAGCAGCGCACGATGGCCGTGATGAAGAGAGCGTGCGTCGCGGCCATACTGTAATTAGCGTCGCGGTAGGACATAATATAATCAAATCACACAATATTTGTTTCTAACGGGGGGAGAAGTATGGATCAAGAAAGGTGTCTCGTGGTCAGCAATTATGCAATTCGTGATACTCAATATCTCCAGCTTCTATAATATTTGGTAAATTTGAACGAACGATAATTACGCTGCAAAGATTTGGGCGCAAATAATCAAATGGACACTTGAACCATGGGAATGAAGGCTGAAGTTTTGATTTCACCATTATTTTGTCAATTGTCAATCGAAATCATAGATGAGCATGGTTCGCACCAAAAAATTCACGCAGAGTGACTCGAATTCAAAAGTCAAGGAATTTTCTGAGTTCCTGTCGCAAAAATAGCCTTTCCAAAGTTCAAAAATTGAAAATTTTCGCTCTGAGAAGTGCCTCGGATGACATTTGTAGCGTGATTTCGTTGTTTTTGACGGTTCTGCCTATGAATAGTCGGAATCACAATTCAACAAACAACTGTTCTACACACTATTGCACAGACCATAGAGCAGTCTAATTCATCATGACAATACATGGGCGCGATCGTAACAGAGTCACGATGCCACCCTGAAAAAACGCAGTAGGACCACCCTGCAGGGCGAAAATGGCCAAAATTTTCACTATAATTGAATCGATTTTCGTTGTGATCACTCAGCAAATCATGGCGAACACCCTGCAGGAAGAAGTGTTAGGCACGAACCCCGCCAATCATGATAGCGTAAATATCCCCCCACTCACCAAACGAAGAGTGCCATGATCCAGGCGAGGAAGACGATCCTGCCGCCCCACGCAGTCAGAGGCATCGTGAGCAGGAGGACGGACGCCATCGAGCAGGCGAGGGAGAGGGCAGTCTGCAATCGGAGATACGGTAATCATCCATACGAACATAGTACGGGATACATTTCACCGTAATCGTTTGCATTCTGATACTTCCTAAAGAGTACCTTGGATGACAGTTACCCCTGTGATTTGGTATCAGAGTTGTTCAGCCAATTTATTGCTCATGCCATCCTCAGGTAATCAGACATATACAGAAACCGCATGGCAGGCTACAGTATCCTTATTGATCACAGACTACAGTATCCCCGCGCACCTGGAAGCTCGTCTTATCCGTGAGCAATCCCCACGAGATCCTCGCAATCGCATTGCAGACGCTGCCGAGCGAGAAGGCAGTCGCCAGAAACATGTCGTCCTCGATGAAGTGCTCGGCGAAGGTCTGCAATTACTACTTCCTTATTTACGCATTTAAATTAATTTCCGTTAAACATACAAAGATACTATGATGAAACCTAATGTCACGAAGAATAGAATAGAATAGAAAATACACAATGCAAAAGCATTTGTCATCCGCAGGATTCGAACCTGCGCCCTCCGAAGAGGACTGCGACCTGAACGCAGCGCCTTAGACCGCTCGGCCAGAATGACATGGTAGCACGGGCTTCGTACCTTGTACAGGGTGTAGACGGTGTTGGCGTAGAAGCTGCAGCAGAACAGTGCGACGAAGAGTGCGTAGAACGTGGAGGACTTCAGGACTTCTCCGGGCGCCATGGATCTATACAATTATTATTTTCTTTCAAAATATCATTTTTTTGTATGGAAAAATGCGATATTTTGGATATTTTGCAAAAGAGATCCCTAACTTTCCACCAATATCTTGCTAGAGCATAATGAGATTTGTAGAGGTTTAGGTTTGAACTTGCCCCCAACGCACTGCGGCATAATGATCAGCATGAATATTCTAACAGAAATATCATTGAAACATTGCAGCAGTCTACTGATCCCGATCCCCCCCCCCCACTTACTTTACCTTTCGAAAAAAAATATTGTAAACTGCTCACTTTTCCACTTCCTTCCTCGCTCCATCATCGCTGCTCTCTTCTGCATCCGAAGATCCATTCGTGTCCCGAGACTGCGAGCGATTACGGACCTTGCCCTAAATATGTTTCGTTACTACTTTTACTACTAAACCATACTAAACCAGTGAAAGCCACTCCACAGCAACAGTGTTTTTAAAACGGTAGTAAAGTGCATTTATCATTCGTCTAATACCCGCGGAGCCGCTGTCTCTACGTTCGGTAGAGAACCGCTCCGGGCGGATTAGACTAATTAAAAAAAGTACTTTACTACCGTTTTCGAAACCCTAACAACAAGCAACCAAATAATAAGGACAGTAAGCATGGGAGAAGGGAATCATCATGATAATTGTTCCACTCCGCAAAGCTGTACAGTGCGCAAATGGACTCCGTTAGCAAGATTAATATTGTTTTTGGTGTCTGTCAGTGATTTCGCGATCACTTTCAGATCTTCAGGAATTCGAAGCAGATTAGCTAACGGAATCGATGTGACCACTCCACTTGATTGCCTCTCTGAAAAGGAGAGCAACGAGATTCGCTTCTCTTCACACAATATACACACATGCTGGTTAACTGCCACCGAAGCGGACTCGGAAAAGCAACAAACGATAAGGCTGAGAAGGAAAAATTCTACTTTTTCAGCTGTCATTTCTGTATGAAAATGACCATTGGCGAGAGAAAAATGACTTCATCGAGTTCCTTCTCAGCTCCAGAAGCGTTAAGGCATAGCGGAAAGAAGGCGGGGAAAGCTAACTACCATAAGATTGAAGAGGACGAGAAGAGGGGAAGCTTGATCCGATTAGTGCAGGAGAGATCCAGGAGAGTATCACCACCACCAACCACAAAAGAAGCGGGGCTACAGTATGACATGGACTGTGGATGAGTGGGGGTACTGTACCGTGAGAGGCTGGGCGTCGTCGTAGGACCGCAGCGAGGAGTATCTGACTGTGGAGAATGAGGACGCACGACGGGCACGTCGGTTGGGGGAGAAGCAGGAGGTCAAGGGGTAGAGAAGCACCGAATCGTCCACCGGCTAAGGATACGGTATACAAAGGATGCTGTAGGTGGATTTTTGGGGCGAGATTACGGCAATCTCATTCAACAATGGACGGAACATGATGCAGCGAACAGAGGGATAGGAAAAAGACTTGGAATTCTTGACTCTAGTCTAGACAGGACTATTTCAATGAAATCAATGTTGTGTTTTGTATCATCTAGTGGTAAATCGAAATCTCGTGTTTCTACGGATGAAAGACAAGTGCGCCATGGCCTTTTGCGCCGTTGTGGTGAATGGACGGATGTGTATAACGGGAACGATGGGGCATCTGTCCACTTCACCACAAAGGCGCAAATGGCCATGGCGCACTTGACTCTCGCCTGTTTCTACTTCTGTTCGAGTCTCGCAAATGGGAATGAAAACCACGCAAACGATTGCAAATATTAGATTTCCGGAAACTTGGCACTTATTATTCATGCAAGCAAAGTGTATTTTCTTAGTACGAACACTCCCTCCGGCTACGATCGCGTGCTATTTCGTCAATTATCCGACTACCAGTCATGATTCAACATATGTTTCACCCATAAAATAAACAGGCCGACTTTAAAATTGGCTTACATGAATAATATTGCCAGAAACTGTCATAATGGACAAAAATTCGATTTATTTTTTTAAATTTTAAATTGTAAAGGTCCGCAAAAAGGTCGTGTGCCTCATAAGAGTTGCTTCAATTCACGTTTTCCCATGTGCGATACCCTTGTGTATTCGATCTCTTCAAGCTACTACTACATACGTCAATGGTTGGAATGCCGTTCTTGGCCATCACTTTTCTCATTGCTTCCTGAATGTTTGCCGTTCCTCAGACCCCCGGTAAACTCTTAACCTAGTTAAATAATCAATGATGAACGAGAAACCCGCAAGTTTCTAGCATTACCAATTTAATTTGAACCGATGACAAAACAGTTCTCAATCCAGTAAGGGCATATTTTTGACAAACATTTCAATATAACATTTGGCTATCGGCTGTTGCGGACGTGCCTTGAATTTCAGGTTCCATTCAAAATTTTGAACTTTTCGCCGCCCCAGGATGATCGAGGAGGATTCCTCCGAATCCCCTTCTTTCTTGAACCCGAAACATTTCAATGATCAGCGCAGTAAAACCAGGGTATTTCTCGAACCACCGATCTCATTTGAACTGATGCGAACATTTGTTCTCAATAACGGACTCACTCCAAGGATAGATAAATATTTTACAATATGGCTATCGGGTGTTCAAGGTGACCCTCGAATTTCAGGGTCTGTTATTATCGATTTTAAATTTCTCACCGCCCCAGGAGGGTCGCAGATGAATATGAGGCCAACCGACTGCATGACCGCGTAGATGATACCGAGGAGTCGAAAGACATGTGGCACTTTCTGCAATGCAAGGTATTACGGTAGACTGGACAGGGGATACGGTATTCAAATCAATGCTTGAAGAGATTACTGTATTTGAAAAGATGTGCGAACAATATGTGAATGATTGCGTTATTTTTCGTTCACTTTTAATATTAAATGAATGACGGAGCAACCATATATAATTGTTTTCAACGTTCGAAATGCTTACATCTAGCAACTCTGGCTGATGGAAGTACCCGTCGTGCTCCGGGTTGTAGTTCCACGGATTCACCATTTTAGTCTGCAAATAATTAAATGTATTTTTAAAAATATTCACAAATCAGTCTACTGAACGAAATGGCCAACTATTAACGTTTAGTGATCAAATAGAGTATTATTGTTTTTAAAACATCTAAAAATTACCTGAAAAGGAGCGAAAATGGAAGACGAGAAGCCGAAGCCCGCGGCGACGATCCCTGACACCAAGCCGACCTTATTCGGCGCCCACTGAAATATACTATTTGTTGAGCACTCGAGAAGTTGCATAAGGCGTACTGTAATCTCAAGGTTTCGAAAATACAAACTGAATAAATTTTTGTTTAAAAATACTATGCCCGCTAAAGATTTATTTGATTTTGACACACATACAAAGATCGACAGGTAGTGTTTTTTTCTTCTTCAAAAAGGTTCGCATCCCTAGAATGTTCCGTAATAATCCCTCGTCACTCTCTGGATAAGTCTGTACCGGGGCAAAGGACGGATTTGGCTGTGGCACCCCTGCCACCTAACCACAACAACAAAGTATGTGACCCCTGCTTGGTAGACCAAAATGTACCGGATTTGGCCATTTTTAGAGATTATGCTGAATGTCCAGACTATGAGAAATGATGTACGAAATGCACTAGAAACAGTGACAATGACAAAGACTACCGTAACCTTTAAAGATCATGAGTAAACAAACTACGGTAATCATTAAAGAACGTGAATAACACAAACTACAGTAACCTTTCAAGGTGCAATACCATAGGCAACAACTGACATTGATTACTGAAGCTACTGCCGTGACGTATGCGATGCCTTGTCCCAGTCCATACATGAACCCGTACGTCATCATGAAGCTCCAGAGGGATTGAGTGATCGTGAAGGAAGAGAAGAAGACACCCGATCTGCAAGGTTAAGGAAATCACTTAATCGTTCAGAAAAATAATGAGCTACAGCAATCCAGAGACGCGTCACGAGACTCACGCCATGAGTGCACATCCCAGTGCTGCAGTAAAACGCGGCCCGAGTCGATGCGAGATCAGACCACCCACGACCATGGCGAAGGGAAAGCAGCCTGAAGTACGGTAATTAGAGTGGTGGGAGAGGGTCATGGTCGATAGCCCCATTCTCAAAACGCCTATGTATCACAGATGACAATGAGCAACTGTCGTCATTACTCGAAGATCATGCATGGGCAGAGTTCCTGCTAACATTTTGCATTCATTTTCCCACTCAAAAGTAAATTTGTTGCAAAGCGCTTATCGCATAAAATTGTCTGTTTCAAACATGCACAAAAACTATTCAAGGTTAGCTCCACAGTCTGTAGACTACAGAAGCCCCCTTTCCCATGGTATTTGCAGAATGATTCTGTGATTTCACGATTTTAGGTCAGTTTACACGCTGTGGTTCATTAGTTATCATTACCCAAACATATGTTGTTTACTAGATACCAATAATATGTTTACCAATAATACGCCCAGTGTATTTTCATTCTTTCTCTGCCCGCTCCTCCCATTCCGAACTGCCGCTCTCTCCGACTAGTCATGAACTTAGACATGACCACTCTACTGTTTACAATGAGTAACATTCTTGTTATGAACACACTCATTCTTTCGAGTTTAGAGTTGAGACCTCCTCGAATCGATTCACAGGGTCCATTCCTTTCTTTTCTAATTCATTTCCGAGCGGTTGCATCTTGCAGCTGATAGACAACCGTTCGGAATGAAAGAATGCACTTCGTGAGTCGATTAGAGGTCTCTAGTTTGGAGTCTTATGAGTAACTTGCGTGTCAAAATTGTTCTCTGTCTCCCCTATCTCATTGAATGGCAATGCAAATACGGCAATCAAACAGAAACCACTACGTTGACTGACTGATTCATAACAAACCCCAGGAGAAAAAATGGCCCCAATGTGCAAAAGTTGTCAACTGTGTTCTGCGCACTCGACACTTCCCAAAACGCCTTTCAAAATGATTCAAGGAGAAGGAAACCGAGTAATGATGTGTTGCGTCTGCTATGTACTTTGTCTGTAACGCTCCCTACAACAGGGAAGGGTAGATGAATAAAGCAATTTAATCGTCCGGTCGCCTCGGAAACACACATCGTGGGGAACACAAACTGTTGAAGAAATTCGATTTGAATCATTTACATGTCATTCCTTAAGATGATAAGATTATAATAGTGCAGTTTAGAGGTGAACTATTAGTTCATTAGCCCAGAAATCCGATCGTTAGCATTGCTATCACCCAATGGATGCTCAACTCCATCCAGAGATGGGCATGTCACTAGGACGTACCACTCTTTTCAATGTGCCGGGTTTCCTAATAGTGTTAAAAATTCCGCGACTTCCCCTTAACAATAAGTTATGATTTTGCGTGGACCCCTAGTTGTGCAGTTTCCAAAATTTGAGGGATGCCCAGGTAAATCTCAGTACGTGCTCATTGATGCCAAACCTGCGCAAGAGACTTCCACCTACCCCAAAGGGAGGTCGAATTTAAGGG